>NSMO01009896.1:431-15487 GCA_002588565.1 Coelastrella sp. UTEX B 3026 | reverse complement strand
CATTTGGGTTCTTTTGAGGCGGGGCGCAAGCAGACGCATGTTAGGGCTTGATGCAGCAACAATGTGGCTTGGCAGAAGCAGATGTGGCCTGGCAGCAACGCTGCTGCTTGGTGGCGACAATGTTGCTTGGCAAGAGCGCATTTGGCATGGCAGCACCACTGCGGCTTGGCAGCAGCACATGTTGCCTGGCAGCAGCGCGTCTGGCTTGGCAGCAGCACTGTGCCTCTGTAAATCCCAGTATCGTCAGTCCAGTCATCGCATCAGATAGGCAGTAAGGCCAGGCTGCTGCAGCACCATGCAGGCACTTGGACACTGTTGGTGATTACAGGGCACCTTGACGGTCGTATTCATGGGCCTGTAATGCTTAGCAGTGCTGCAGTGAGTGGCTTTTTGCATCTACCCTTGCTCATTAATATGTGGCAATATGCATCTGACAGAGGGATGCGCATTCTGCCAGAACCAATAGCAGGTGTTGATGCGCTAATCTGTATCAATCATCTGATCAACCTCCTTCCGCTGTCTGTATCATTGTCTGCATGTACCAGGTGATGAGGGTGCTCGATTACTAGCTCAGAAACTATCTGGCAATGGATTGCTGCTATCGCTTGATCTTGGTAGCAATGGTATTGGTGATGCTGGAGCAGCAGCACTGGCTGAGGGGCTCAAACTCAACACAACGCTCAAGTCACTGGACCTCAGGTATAGTTGAACCGGGACCTGGCCTTGCGTGGCAGTAAACATGCTGCAGTTGTTGCTCTTTCTGGCAGTGCTTATGCGGCTTGGCATAACCCATGTTGCAGACGATTAGTGTGAGTTCTGCACTGACAAGCATTCTGCAGGGAAGTGTTGACACAAAGCATTGCATTGCTCACGTGCTGGGTTGTCT
The DNA here is from genome assembly GCA_002588565.1 of Coelastrella sp. UTEX B 3026. NCBI lineage: Eukaryota > Viridiplantae > Chlorophyta > Chlorophyceae > Sphaeropleales > Scenedesmaceae > Coelastrella > Coelastrella sp. UTEX B 3026. The sequence continues at coordinate 14,601 of NSMO01009896.1, read as the reverse complement.
GCAACCACAGTGTGTTGGGTGCCAAAGCACTTGCAGCTGAATGCAGCTTCTTGTAGTCAAAACGATGTTGAGTGATAAGCGAATGAGGGGGCTAGCAGGCCACACCAGCCGCTATGCAGATTGCTACCAGACACCTGGTCCCAGTTCATTGCAAAGCTTGCGTGCACTTTGTCTGCAGTGGCGTTTGATTCCTCAAGTGCCCAAAGCTCCAGCAGCTGCATCAAGGTTTCAATGGGATTGCCTGTCATGCAATCACCCGCAGCATTACTCAACAATGTTGACCTCAAACGTTTGATCTGCAAGTTCAACCTGCTGTGCCCTTGTGTGTACAGTGGCAATGCCATAGATGTGTCTGGTGCCAAAGCCCTAGCCGCTGCCCTGGCAGCCAACACCACCCTCACCAGCTTGATCCTGAGTGACAACTACATCAGTGCAGAGGGGGCCAAGGCGATCGCTGACGCACTGCTGCAGAATAACAGTCTAACAGAGCTGTCAATCAAGGGCAATGAGTTGGGTGATGAGGGGGTGGAAGCACTGTGTACAGCACTGCAGGTACGGTAGGTGATGGAGTTGTGTGGCTTGGTTGAGGCATTCAGAGAGAAGAAGAGAGACAGTGTGTGTGTTGGGGGGGGGGGGGAGCATGTGTGATTGGGGGTGATGGGTTAAAGAAGCGGACAGCAGTTCGGCAGCAAGTCTCCAAGAAGTATCAGTCTGCATTGTATGTGATAGCCGACACGCTGTTGATGCTGTCAGTCACTGGCATATAGTGTTGGATCCAATATATGCTTGCTGCATGCTCGACTGCTGACATGCCTTGCACACAGGCTGCAATGCTGCCCCGAGAGTCTTGTTTAGTTGACACATTGATATCTGCCTTTGCTATCTGTAGGGTCGCCAGGCACCTGTCAAACTGTTAGACATTGGCAACAACAGCTTGAGCCCGGCAGCTGCAGAGCCACTGGCCCGGCTGTTGCACAGCAAGGCCGAGGGCATCACAGACTTCAACATGTACATGAATGAGATAGGAGACAAGGGGTTGCGGCTGCTGGCACCAGCCTTCAAGGAATGCAAGTGAGTGGGCTCGGCCAGAGCAGAACATGGGGCTTGTTTTAGAGCCACTTAATCAGTGGCTCATCAGTTCTGCTTAATCTTATACAAGCCTGTTTGTATGGCCACACACACCGCAATGCAGGCGGTGCAAATGCAGCTTCACATGCCTGGTAGCTTCCGCTCCAAGCAGGCCTCCGGCAGTCTTCTGGTTTTGTTGACAACAACAGTTTGGCAAGTCATGGCTGTTTGCGCAGTCAGTGATATGCCTGCCATTCTTGTGGCTCTTGTACTTTCCTTATCTCAGAAAGTTGAAGACCCTTGATCTTGGTGGTAATGATGCTGGCCCTGATGCCGCTGTTGCACTCGCCGAGGCCCTGCTGTCACACCCGTCACTAACATTGTTAGAGTTAGGGTATAACCCACTGGGACCTGGAGGAGCAGCAACAATATCAGGTGGGCTGGGCTTGTCAATGCAATCGTTAGTGCTGACCCGTCACGTTGTCTCCCTTTCCATAGCATGCGGTGATGGCTGGCTTAGTATGTTTTACAGAGGCAACCACATACATGTGCTAGTCGGTCTCCGCTAGTGTATATGGTTGAGCTTCCTACAGTAGACTGCAGTCCAGCATTTGTTATCTGGCCCAGCCAACCGTTCATTGTGTACAGCTGCTCTGCATACTTGGATGTGATACCCACGGCAGTGGGTTGTTGTCTGGTGCAGGTGCTTTCAAGTTTGACACAAAGCTTGAGACATTGAAGTTGGGTTGGTGCAAGATTGGTGGCGGTGAAGGGGCGCGAGCACTGGCTGACCTACTCATGTTCAACAAGAGCTTAGTCCAGGTGCAAGACTTTAAATGTAGACGTGTCGCCCATGGTTGTGCTGTCTTTGTTGCCTGCTCAGCATGCAGCTGTACACCCCCACCTGTACAAGGTCAGAAGCGCTGGCTGCTTCTTTAGTTGGCTTGCTTGGTGCTTGTGGGGCAAAACTTAGTCGCCACTGCAGGTTTGTGTGGCTTGCTGTGCATGGTTTTGGGTTGCAAATAGTGCATTGGTATCCGGTTGCAAGGATTGTTCATGTTCATGTTCCGCAGCTAGCATAATCTTCACTGCTGGTAGCAACAAAGACCTAACACCGTTGACAGGGGGTTGACTAATGGTGTATGTTACAATGTCAGTGAAACTGCATGGCACATACTAACAGAGCACTGTTTGGCTCCTTCATATCTGTTGTCATGCATGTAGCTTGACCTGCGAGGCAACAGCCTAGGCAATGATGGTGCCATCATAATCAGCAGAGGGCTGCGCAGTGCTGAGAGCAAAGTGCTGGCTGAGCTGGACATGGGATACAATGAGATCAAGGATGATGGAGCATGTGCCCTTGCGCAGGTGAGACGGAGTCAGATGCTTGTGGCTGATTGCGCTGTGTGCACCTAGTGTTCCAAGCGTCAGGGTTGTCGCTGCATGCACGGCGTATAAAGGCAGAGGGTTCATGTCAACGTCGCTTGCAGCAACACCTGACTTGTGATCAGTCCAGATATAGGCGTGACTTGTCGTGGCATGTCAGATTGCACCCAGGATTGTGGCTGGGATCTGCTTTAGCGCAGCCCCTGTGTGGTCTGCGTGTAGTGCATGTCCCAGGTCTGAGGCACTGACAACCAGCACTGTACCTGTTTGTTTGTTGGTTGCTGTTGCAGGCAATGAAAGCCAACCCCGAGTGTGCTGTGAAAGAGTTGAGGTTGAATGCCAACTACATAACACGGTTTGGCCAGGTAGCGCTCACTGAGGCTGTAGACATGGTATACGAGATGGGCGGGGGCAAAATATTGACGGTCACATTCTGAGACCTGTTGTGATGGCTGCGGCAGAGCTCGTGCGGCCGCAGCAGAATACAATACAATGGACATCTGTTTGCTGATGTTCCGGTCGCTAGTATCAGCAATCTGCTGCTGGCGCTCAACATATATGTTAGGCTCTCTAGCGTGATCAGCGCACAAGCCTTAAGGGCATGCTGTGTTTTGCCTGTGTCCCATGAGTGAACAGCTTTGTTCTTACAACGCTCATGAGCGCAAACATTCATTATGTTTCAAAAGAAGCCAAATAGTATGCAATCTGGCACGGGGATGGCATTATGGGGTTCCTTGGACTTGCACACTACCTTGCCAAAGTGGCATTCAGGTGGCATCACTGAATTGATGTTCAGGTAATGGTTCAACAAATTTGCTGAACCATTACCTGAACATCAATTCAGTGATGCCACCTGAATGCCACGTTGCCACCTTTCAAGGGAAGTTCCCATTACTTAACCATCACCTCAACATCAACTCAGTGATGTTTCACATCAGCTATCAACTGGCAAGGGGGATGCTATCAGTGAATCATGTTTCTGCTGCTCGGGGACCTGGGTGGAACATACCCACCAAGAGAGCGCATCGTAAGCAATGACAGCTACTACCAGTGTGATGCAGTCTCTTAGTGGGTATGTTCTGCTCGGGTCCCCGAGCAGCAGAAACAACTCTAGAGTAGATGTATGTACTCTGAGAGATGAAAGCAGCACAATAAGCAGTTGGATACTATAGGTACCTGGACAAGCAGCGCAGCGGCAACATGATCCCAGACAAATGGCTCTGATTGTGATGTTGTACGAGAGGCTGTGACACCTGCTGCCCCACATGACTCAGCCCAAGACTCTTTTGGGTGGCTACCCCATGCACGCGTACGGCACAACAGCTCTTGCTGCGCATCTATCCTGTTTGCATTGTCTCCGTCTCTTTTACATATGAATTGAGGCGTAGGCGTGCTGTACAGTTTAGCTCCAGCTGGCAGTTTAGCTGCAGCCTTGCTTTGTATCTGCCTCACCAGCAACTTGCATTGAATGTACACTGAACATATTGATCTGCTGGACCTGCACACTGCATATGCAACCGCTGGATCTGTTTGAGGCCACAAGTTAGTGTGGTCCACCACCTTACTGCAGTATGCTGGATGTTCCAGTTGGAATACAAACGAGTTCTTGAGTCAGCAGAATCAACATCAAAGATTATCGCATACAACCTTACTCAATGCAGGAATGATTGCTGCCTGTGTCCCACATGTGCAGACCTCACTTGTACATAACACGGCCAGAGGTTTTGGAGCTCAGCACCACATGACATACAACGAGGCCTGGGCCGCCAACATGAGCCCAAACAGCCTACTAGCATTGGCAGAGTGCCGGCACACGGCAGTATCATGGCCACCACTAGTCAAAGACTCGATAATCCCACAGTTTGGTGCAGACACTCATCGATGTTCATGATATCATGAACAAACTTGCTGTAAAAAACCCGCTGACAGCATGCACTACCATGACTAAACGAGCCAGATCCCATCAGAATCAGCATCACAATAGATTGTCTGTCACAAGCGCAAGCCCCTGATGCCTGTACGAAACAGTTGGTGACAAGTTGTTGACGTTTTTGTGGTTGAGGGGTGTTGGCAAGTGGGACGTTGGTGCTGCAACACAGCTATACTCTCATTAAAGTATAATATTCTCATTGAAGTATAACACCAGCCAATCAGCATGACCGCTTGATGCCAGCCAAACCTTGGGAACTGCAGGGTGCACTTGGAAGCAATGAGACACAGACCTACTTGTGACAACAAGGTGCTCATGTTGTTGCTGTTAGACAGTTTCAAACGTCAAATAGTTTTAAACATTGGTTATTCAAAGCCCGCCTGTGAAGCATCAGGCGCCGGGCCGATGGGCGTATGGCTATGGCTGACTGGCAGCAACTTTCTTTGCGCAGTTGTTCACCTACAAAGGTGTGGAAACAAGCTGGTAAACACAATGATGATTCTGATTACGGCCTTGACAAATGTTCATTGTAGAGACAGAGTGCACACAGACAATGCTGACGTATTTGCCTCCCACCAAGGACAGCCGGGTTTGCTGATTTGCTGATGCCTCCCAACAAGGACATAACCTTGTTGTAGGTCACTTGGTAGCGCCTTGTCCTCACCGTCAAAAGCCTTTTACCATTGGCATTGACAGCTGGCCAGAATTGCGAATAAGCTGTTGACCATGTCTGCAGCAGCCAACATCTTTTCACGCCACAACTTTCATCTGCTGCAGCAAGTTGTCCAGGCTCTCAAACTCTTGTGTATACAGCAGCTGATTGAAGTGTTCTGCTGACATGGCGTCTGTGTCGGGGCCAGTCATTTGTCGCAGTCGCTGTTGGTCGTTGGTGCTCTTGTAGGCCAACTCGCCAGCCGCCTGAGAACAACAGAGTGTGTACCGGTAAGATACCAAGACCCACAGCAGTGATACCATCCGGTCCTGTGCCCCATTCAAGAGGCAAACGCCCCAAGTTACCAACTAGAGCAGTTCCAGAGCCGTGGTTTACAGCATAGCGCCAATTGTGTGGGACACAGCCTGGGCAGTCCAATATAATGGCAAGCCTGCTTACAGACCTCAGCAACACATCTAGCCCTATGGGTGAAATGAAACTGCATGCAAGGCGCCTACTTCCTCGCTGACATTGTTCCAAAATCACTGATGTCCTGCAAACCTTATCCGACATTTCCTGTCTCTGGCCTGAGATGACATGCCCTCAGGTGCACATCATGCACAAACTGATGACCTCCATCACCCCCCCACCCCATCAAACGATTGAATGAGCTGCCCGTGGTGCTCACCAGTGTATATGCCATCACAGGTTTCAGCCTCTCACATCGCTGCTCTCTCATGTCCTGCAGCGCCTTGAGCTGTTGCTCCTTGATCGAGTTAGCTCCGAGCAGTGCCTTACCCAGGGCCCAGCAGTCCTCAACAGCCATGTTCAATCCTTGACCTGCACCAAATGACAGACATTGCGCAATTGGTATGTATTTATCATTGAGATCATGCAATGATGAGGTCAGTGGGACTCCCACCGGGTCCAGTCAACTTTGTAGCATCTTTCATAACCACGGCCCACCCTCTACCGACATACTCAATGAACACCCAACGGTCGCTTCCAAAGTCTGACACAAAGGCAGCTGTATTTGGCAACATCTACCGCTCCAAAGCATACTCATTATACAAATATATGGCAACATCTACAGCTCCAAAGCACATTTACTATTCAATAGCGACTGCAACCCATCCTGGTAAGCAGTTACAAGTAACACATGAATAAAATCTCACCATCTGAGACAGTACTCTCAACCATACATGGCAACACAGCCAGAGGAGCTTTCAATCATTAGGCCGCCCCCCAGGGGTAGCTGAGCACGCAGGAAACGCTGCCAGGCCATCAGCAGGAACATATCACCGTAGCGGAATAGCCTGACTCTGCGCTTGCTGCAGCAGATTACCTCTGGACAAAAATTTGTAACAATATATTGGAACAACCGAATACATGCCAGACGACGGACTCCAGCTGAGACACAGAGGTTGAGAGCCAGCGTTACTAACCTGTTGGCCTCAGTGGGTGTGCCGCATCTCCAATGATGACCACGCGCCCCTTGCCGTATGCGTCAGGGATCATGTCACCCGGGCGGCGGATGTACAGGCCGTGCTCAACAACGGACTTGGGAAGAGTGTCTGCAGCAGGCAGGGGGAAGTGTTATAAACCGCAGTGCAGCAACCACGCACAAGACCTGACAGGCATGGCATGTGGGAGTGCAGGCTTGGTTGAACTACCAAACTGCAGGTTTGATCAGCATCTATTGCGACTCCCAGCTTGAAACAATTGTTTGTTAAGCCAGTGCGCAGATGCACAGAATAATGTGTATTAGGGCACTGTCACCGAACACTCTATTGCCATGTACGCACATACCCTCATATGCGTTCTGCACCAAACAGTGCGTTCGCTGCATGCACACGCTACATGCAAGCTGCAGTGACATGGTGTACTGCCATGTCCCTAGACCCGAGTAGTACAACAGCAACAACTGCACACTACACTACCCAAGTCATGGCACTCCCCAGCACGTTCAATTCAATTACTAGTAGGTGCACAGCTAGCCAACACGCTGAGTAATGTTGATGTCACCAGCATGGTTTGTCTTGAAACCAGCCCTGACCTGTTATGAGCTTCAGTATAGGCTTGTAGAACCCCCTCAATGCGTGCAGGCAGCGGGTCTTCGCTGCCTCTCCCTTTGCTGCCTCCTGCTGGCTGAACCCCTGCGTCTCAAGTGTGGTGTAGTCAATCCTCGTGGACTGCATCTGCTGAAGCAAGTCAGACACACTCAGGTTCAGCTCTTGGAGCTTCTCATCTGAAAGACAATAACAACAGCAAGGTCTTGTCTGTCAGAGCAGGGTGTTGATTGATTGGATGGCTACTGATTCAGAAACAGCACACCATTTGGACTTGACTATGGGCTGACTTCTAACAACATTTTTTACATGCTAGCAGTGACAAGAAATAGTCACTTAGCCTGTGACGTACCGCTGACGCCTGCGGTCCAAACCACATCACCACTTGAGATGGGGTAGCCAAACAGGAAGCGACCAGTCTGCAGCAGCACGCAGCAGCGAATAAATCCACGCTGGTAACTGAGGTTTTGCAGTAGGAGTCGCACCTTGAAATCAAACAGGCAAGAGGCCTGTCAGCCACATATATGGCTATGTGCTTGTGATTGCAGCAATAGCTTGTTACACTGTGTTGAGGACTGCTGGCAGGCCATCAGCAGAAGTGCAAAACCTCTGGTACAGATAGACGCTGTGAGCAGCAGCAGTCTCTGATTTGATGCTGGCGAGTCCCCAAAGCTACTGTCTGACCGTGATCAGGATGGCAGCTGCCCCAACAGCAATCAAGACTGTATGCAGCACAAAGGGATGTTGACATTAACAAATGAAACCCCACTTACATCCTGTATAAACACACTGTTGCCATCCATGTCGATGCCTGCAGCAGCCGCCACGTCAGCAGGCAAGCGAGCACGCCAGATCACGCTGCGTGCAAACTCAGGTGGCCCGTCATCTGTGCACTGGCGCCGCACACGGCTGAAGTAGCCATCAGATGCCACCAGCAGGCCGACTTTGACGGGCTGTGGCTGGTTCTTGAAGTGCACTGTGAGGCCGTCACCGTCTTCAACATATCTGTGCCAGCAGAAGAGCAGCAGCACAAAACTGAGGACAACGATTCTGACCGGGACAGTCTGTTGTAGGACTCCTCCAGCCATTTTGAAGTGCAACTGACACCAGCATTCATCAACTGCTGGACTGCCTCCCTGTCCCTGTGAGTTCCTATCTCACATACTTCACAGTTGTGCCACATCCCATGCATATTTGTATACTCTATGAATATGAATATGAATGGTTCCTACGAATGTGTGGCTCAGATGATGTCAGGTGCTCACAGTTGACGTAGTATCTATTGTGTAACCTGTCGGTCTGTGTCCTGGCCGATACATTACAGCTGTCATACCACTGATGCACACAAACTGAATAGGTAGGATGCCTGTGTACTTCATACATCTTGAGTAAGCAGCTCGATTTCATAATGGGTGTTTCAAGCCGTAAGTTACAGCCGTGCACCATGCCACTGTTGTGCACAGGATGTGGCAGTGCCACTTCTGCATATGCTGCGCTACAGTATTGACTGTTGCGGTACTTGCTGCTGCGCATTGTAGGGTTTACCTGTCAAACTCCATACCCAGTTGCACACAGTCTGGGTCAGGCAGCTCGTTCAGCAGCATCTGCTGTAGCTCAGACCAGCCCAACAGACAAGGGGTCCTGCAACACGACCACCACAGACCCACATCAGGGCCTGCTGCAACAGCAGCTGAAAACCGTAGCTTCGGCCAGCGGACTGTTGCTGCAAGTGAATTGCAAGACTGCATGGCACTAGTAGTGCAACTTAAAACAAAGTGGTTCGGATGTCTGTCCTGTATCAATTGTCAACAACAACCATCACGGGGCAAGCAGACCAGGACAACTGATCTCATTATTGCCCGGTAGACCACTTTTTATTACCCGGTAGAACGGGGCAACAAATAGTGGTCCAAACTAAGCAGTTCTTGGGTGTAAGAGCGCCATGTTGAATGGTGAGCTATGCATCACAGCTTTCCCATGTCTCTCTCAAGCATAATACCCGTCAAGCTTACACAACCATGTGTCCATACATGGAAAGCAAAGTGTTTGTCACCACATCCCACAGTGAGCTGATCACTTGTTGCCGGCTTATGGATGGGGCCTGCGGCAGCTGTGTCGTGCGCTGCCTGGGTTATGCACAACATAACAGCAACATGGAATCATATGCAAATGCAACTTGCCATGCACGGGGACATGATGTTTGCTATCCCACCAGCCAGCAGTCTACAGTGTGTTGCTCACTTGATGCCCTGTTTCTCATACTCCAGCCTTGTTTCCCCCCTCACTGGCACTGCCTGAATCAGCTGACCATTGGGCCGCAGGATCTTGGTGGTGTGCAGGAATGAAGCCATGTCAAGCAGCTTCTGGTGGAGCTCTGCGGCAGATGGCAACTAGGGACAGTTGGGTGATAAAGTAAGACTTGATTGCAACAGCCAGCACCGCGCAGTGCTTATACTGTGGGCTCCACGCACACACAGCCAGTTTCACCTGGTTTGATAGCTTTCAGTGCCTTCTGTCCGTTGATGTCCAGCCCCAATCCAGCTCCGCGGCGCTCGATTGTTCTGCTGCGCTCGAACACCCCCACCTGAAACAGCATCGTCAGACATGTTGATGGCTTCGTGTCTTAATAGCAGTCATATAACAGTCGCGTTGAAAGGTGCATGCGGTGTTGGGATTCTGTGCTGACTCGTGTGTCCAAGACAATGGACATGAGTGAGGCCAGTTGACCAACTGCCCATGAACGCCACATGGTTTGCTGGAAGCTATGTGCCAAGTGCAGCTACACCCTGGCACAAGCGGAAGACCTACACCATTTGAACACCATGTCATTGCTGCGAGACCTCGTGAAAGGCCTTGAGGCTGATGAGGCATGGTTTGGCCCTGCCTGACGCGCTGCTGCTGCAACCAACTGTTTGGTGCGTGTGGGCACAAGTTAGCCTGACACGGCGTTCGCAACATCACCGCGCACCTTCAGGTGGGGTGCTGCCCTTTGGATGGAATGAGCAGCTGTCAAGCCACCAGGGCCTCCGCCAATGATGGCCACGTCCAGCTGCTGCATGGCTACTGCTATTTCCGCGATGTGCTGTTCAAGACAACTGCTGCTGCTCGTCAGCGCCGATTACTTCACACTTTATTTGTTCGGAAAGAGGGTAACGGTGTGTGCTGCCAATGTGCGCCGTGCAAGGGTTCCGAAAGAAACTACCGTGACATACTACCATACCACACTACCATGGTATTCGGCCAAACCGCACTGCGCGACTATTCCTCGCTGGCTGGTATCACAGTTTGCCTCTAATGCACCTGAAAGACTTCTAGTATGTCGCACGGACCAGGGACCAGTAGGGTTTCGGACGTGCAGGGTGACAAAGTGCCTTCAAGCCGGTTTCCGTCAGCCTTCTAAACCAGGGCATACTGCAGCTGTGGTAGGGAGCGCTTGTGTGTGAACAGCTGTTTAGAGGGGCAGTGCTCCTGCCGGTGTGTGCTTATATGTCTGCTGCCATTCCCACATGCAGCAGGCTGCACTCTGCAGATGATCTGCTTGAGCCGGTGGAAACTCAGGAGCCCAGGCCATCTGCCCGTGTTGACAAAGCACCATTCCCATGGAGCAATGCTCAGCTTGGTGAGTGACTGCACCACAGGCTCAATTGATATGCTGGGTGGTGGTTGCAGTTGCAGTACTTTGTTCGATATCATCTTACTGTAACAGGTTGTTCTTCTTCTTCTTGAGCAGGTTCTGGACAGCACTATCACCTACAATTCTGATACCGCCAGTGCATGACGTCTGATGTCATTGAAAACAATGCTGGTACCGCCGTCGCATATGTTTTACGTCGAGAAACGGCTGTGATTTGTCTTGCTATGGTGCCTGTGCAACTCTGCTGTTGTCTGTTGTTGCTGCTATTTCATAGGTATCCTGGAGGAGCGCTGGTCCCACATGCAGTCACCTGAGCAATGTAGCTTGACCAAGCAGCAAGCATCGCAGCTCACAGTAGAGCTCAATGCAGTCCCGGGTGGCAGCAGCTGTAAAACAGCAGACGTGCAAGCGTATTTCACCAGCAAACAGGAGGCAATGCAACGTGATGCAGCAAAGGCATGGTCCCCTACAGCAGAGATAGCGGCTCGGTTGCAGCAGCATTTCAAGGATCATGCAGGCCGCATGAAGAGTGCCGATGCAGCTGCAGCTATACAGCAGTTGGGACTGCCCGAAGATGTTACACCTCAACACTTGATCTACTGGTGGAAGTCTGCAGGGCGTGCACAACAACAGCAGCAGCAACAACGGCAGGGTAGTGCAGCAGCAGGTACAACAGGGGATCAGCAACCATGCGCTCGTACGCGCAGGCAGCGGCAGATCAGGGGCTCTACTGCAGCAGGCAGCTGCAGTAACACACCTGATGAAGCATGGTACCAGAGGCTTCCAGAGGTTAGAGATGCGTTCAGGCAAGCTGCGGAGGAATGCGGTTGTGGAACTGCAACTGGTTGTAGTGCCCAGCAAGTGATAAACCACATGAAGATGGGTGGCAAAAACGGCAGTAATAAAGCATGGCCTGGTCTGGTGAATGCTGCTGAGTTGTCTGCTGAGAATTGCAGTGAATTGTTGCATAAGATCGAGAGGTTGTTGATTACATCAAGGTTGGGGCCGATAGAGCTGAAAAGCCGGCCAGAAGACCGCACAGGTCTGATCAGGTTCAGTACTCGTGTGAATGCCACAGAATGAGTCTCCACACCGCACCATTTCAATTGGTCTCTTTGAGCAGTTGCACAGCTTGGGCACGTGTATTTTGTAACAACATAGGCTTTAGATATTGCTGCGGTTTGCTTGTGTCTATCGTGTCAGGCCTCACTTGATAACACATTGGTGCCTAGTCAGCAATAACACGACCGGCAAGCAACTCTGAGACCAATACACAACTGACAGCAGCCCAGCGATGCTGATTAGCCTCTCTAGACATGCCCAGGTGCCAACAACAGTACATATACTGGTGTATACATCGCTGACCAAACCAGGTGGCCAACTGCGCCATACAGCACTGCCGCCAAGATTCGGATAACAATTATTTTTCGATTATTCTAAAGCGTATAAGGCGCCATGAGATGCACATGAAGCGCGCTTAGATGTCCAGCCCTTGCTGGCTCCCCTGCTGCAGTCAAAGATGTTACACTGTTAATAAACAGCACTACTAGCCGAGCGCCTACGCAGGTTTGTGCGAATGGTTGGTTGGGACATGTACCCCGCATCTCACATAAACAATTGCAACAGCCTGCAGTGAGGGTGCCACTAGCTGCCTCAGGCTGCAGTCTGCTGGGCAACTAGTGACTAGTGGGCTGCTCACATGCCCCGTTGCTCGTAATGATGTGCCAACTGCTACTGAGTCACCTGCCAAGGCTGAGCCAAGCTGTCTGCGGGGTGTTATGTTATCTGCTTCTGAGTGGGTTCGGAGCAAATGGCATGCTGTGTATAAGTGGCTTCAATCACCTCATGTGCTAGCTCGGCAGCTGCCCATAAACCCTCCTATCTCTGCACTGCTCCCACACCCCCAAACCAAGAGCAATGACTCCTGCTGCTGCCAAAAACACTCCAGTCACTGCCACAGCTTGAACCAGAGAGCCCATCCGAGCAACAACAGCACCAAACAGATATGGACCCACGAAACCACCAACAGTTGTTGTGAGAGCTTGGAAAACGCTCAACCCAATCCCCACATCACGAATGTTCAGCACAGCTGCAACAGAAAAGCACAGCAGGGGGATTCAGATTTCCAGGCATGTCATGCCTGCCGCGGCTGCTCCACATGTGCCATTCTTACTGGAACCTGGTTGATAACAAGTACGAAAATGGCACAAAGCCAGCAAGCCATACCTGCACAGCGACCAGAAAAGCCTTATGGCATGCAACAAACCTGCAGTCTTATGTGATCGGGCCTTCTAATATTGACACATGTAATCCTAGAACAGCAGAAGGATCATGTCTGATGTTAGCTGCGCTTCAGCCTGTGCATGGCATGCAAACCTTGCAGCAATGTTATGGCAGCTGCCTGTACTACTGACCTGCTACGCGACTTGTCATGACTGGCTGTCCCCCAAAGAAGGCCATGAAGCCAATCACCAGTGCAGCAAACCCAGCACCAAAAGCAGCTTGAAACAGGGGAGCAAAGCATGCCAATACCACACCACCTGCACAGCACAATGGTGCGCCAATTAGCCATTGTTACGTGGAGGTTGCGCACAAACACAATGCCTGGCTGCTACTTAAGTTGTCAACAGCTGGCAGGACAGCTTCAACATTTCTAAGCTTGATCAGATACACTCGTCACCGACCTTTGCGACGGAACAGTTGAGTAATGGTTACAAGGCAGTGACAGGCAACAGTCAGCCTCGTCTTTGGCAGCTAGGCCATGTGCAGAACAGATGTATGTGGTTGGTGCTGGAGCTGGTTGCAAGCTGCACATGTGTTGTGTCACACTCCCTGGCAAGTGATCCTGGCCAAACAAATAGCCTTTCAATCGTGGTCTGACACGTGTGCAAAAATACCAGCAATGCTCACCAAATATGAACGTGACAGCACAGTGCAAAGTCCGCTCATTGACTCTGTCAGCATGCCAAGCCAGCAGCACCGTTGATATCCCTCCACATACATATGGGACTGCGGACAGCAGTGCAGCTGGGATGGCGTGGGCCGCTGCACCGCTGCTGGTTGTGCCGGTTGTCACTGTTCCAGATAACATGTTGGTAACGATGATGGGAAGCCAGGTCATCAGTGTCACTGAGCACAGGCCTGCAGTGCACCAAGACTCCTATTTGGTCAAGTCATTTTGTCATGCAGTGCTGGTGCAAGACTCTGTGAGTTCACACTGCAGAGCTGCTGGGATGAGCAGTGCCACCAACCAAGTGGGCTCACAACTCCAGTACGGTCATGACGCAGCAGCCACATTGCTAGTGAAGCATCCAACAAATGTGTGTCAGAGAATGAACTGCAGGACACAGAAATACACATAGAGCTCTCACGGCTGCTAATGAGCATGCTCTGTGTGGAGAGGAGGTTAGACAGCAGGCTCACCCCACATA
>NSMO01009883.1:0-17713 GCA_002588565.1 Coelastrella sp. UTEX B 3026 | reverse complement strand
GCAGTTGAAGGGTCTACTGCAAAGCCCTGGAGGTTGGATGATGGCGAAGCTCCACCGGTGACCTCGAAAGAGCGGCGCAGCAGTGCATGTCGCTGCTGCTGTTGCTTAGGGCCCTGGAAACAGTACACAGGAGTAAGCAGCTGATGTAGCAAGCATCTAAGTAGTTTGCTGAACCTTGCGAGCAGTTCATGGCCCCTGCCTTAGACGCGTCCAACGTGATGCAACACATGAGCTGATCAACATAACATCCATTGCTGACCTGTAGAAGTGGGTTGTTATAGACCTGCTGCAGCTGCTGCTGTAGCAAAGCGCTGCTGTTTGACATCTCCTGTTCACTGCTGTCGCCCTGGCTCTGCGCAGGAAGATCGTCCTGAGCAGCCTGCTGCTGTTGTTTTTGAATGCCTCCGTTAGCTCCAGCAGCTGTCTGCACTCTGCCTGCATCCTCTGTGGCATCTGCACCTGCCGTCTCTGGGCTGTGAGGCGTTCTCAATGCTTGGCCAACTGTTTCCTGCGCAGCTTGCTGCTGTGATCGAGGTTGCTGCACCACAGTTGACCTGGCAATCCCAGCATCAGGGCTGCTACTTGCTGATGCACGTGATACATACAGGAAGTTTCCTCCATCTTCTGCTGCTGACCAAGTACTGCCGGGTACTAGCAGCTCCCGCAAGACTTGCAGCGTAACTGACTCATATGTGGTTGCAGGAACAGATGCTGCTGCAACATCAGTCTGCTGCTCACTCGGACTGACAGCAGCAAAAGGGCTGGAAGGTCTGCTACTACTGCTTGTGAGTCTGTTTTCATTCGGTGCTGCTTTCCCAGCGTGCAGGACAGCCTTTTGCTGAGCCGCAGGAGTCGCTTCATGCCCTGCTGGTACTGCACCACTGTGCTGCAGCTCCCTCTGCTGTCCTGTTGCACTGCTGCGAGGCCTGTGTGGCTCCTTGGAAGCGCTGCTTTCTGCTGGGGTTCCTGCAGCTTCTGAGGTCCCTGCAACTGTTCCTGCTGCAGCTTCAGCGGTTGCAGGAACCGGCAGCTCTACTGCACTGCTCAACTCCTCTATCGCTGCAGCTGCTTCTGCTGCGTTGTCAGGGACTACTGCTGCACCTGAAGCCCTTGCAGGAAACTTGCTGGCGGTTATATTTGTATTGTTTTGCAGCAGTTGAGTGGTGTTCATGCTGGACAGGTACTGTACAGCTGCAGCCTCAGCCTGCTTAAGCGTTTGGGTGGCCTCCATGTACTGTACTGCTGTAGCAAGGACTGTGACAGCTAACTGGATGTCTGCGGCTGCGCTTGAGGCTTTGGAGGTGATGTTTCTGGAGGGCGAGGGGGACCTGCTGCGGTTGGTGTTGGCGCAGGGGTTGGGCCCCGTGCAGCAGCTGTCTGCTACACGGCTGGCTTTGAGCAGCCCAAAGTGCAGTAGTTGCGCTGCAAAAAGGCAATGTACAGCACGCTGTTGGCTGGAACTAGATGGCATGCCAGCGAATAAACTTACACTGTGGGATTCAATGCTCTTGACCAAATGCAGTGCCATGGTGGCAAGGTTTGCCAGGCGTGCGCAAGACTCACAATAGCAGACCATGAGTAAAGTTGCTTCACTCAACATCTTAGCAATAGCCTGGCGGTAGATGGATAGCTTATCATCTGCTTATTGCTGAGTGCAGCTGCATGGACCAGTCAGCAGTATAACTAGTACCTGAAGATTGGAGGTGAGAGTTTAGGCCCTCGAGAAACAAGCTGTCCCGGTAGCGGCCAAAAACATCTGTTAGCATGGCAGAAACTGAGTCCAGCAGCTCTGCTAGCTGCTGACATGCTTCTTCTGCTCTGAGGGGCGATTTCAATCTTTCTGCGAGGGTCTTGCTTTCGTGTAAAGCTCCCAATAGTTGCTCAGCAGCTGCAGGACGTTGTGAGCTCATAGTACCAGGCCTTGAATCACAATCAACGGGCCAGAAAGAGCATGGTGACCACCAGAGTATACCGGAGCGGGGCCGATAGACTGTGCCGCGGTGCACTACATACGCTCGTGCAGCATTTTGTTCTTAGAGTCAAACAGGTTGGAGTCGTTGCGCGATGAGGTGGATTCATACGAGTGGACACAGCTTGTTCAGTTGGAGGGACCCAAAGTGACACATGCACACCCGCCATCCCGGCCACTTCTCGGGATTTTATCCCAACAGCTTTGCTGATGACGGCAAATCAAGTTACTGTTGTACAGTAGGGCGCAGCGGCGCGCCACTGCAGGCTCGAAGGGCGTGTATGAGATATGCCCCACCTGGTGGTCAGACAAATGTGTTCGGCAGTGCCCAGCTCAGAACGACTGGGGAGCTCATTTGGAGTACATACCGTCTGCCAGGATTTTCAAGGCAGCACATTAAGACGTCACGTGCAGCTATCAGAATGTGACTCTTACAGTTGCATGTGCACTGAACAACACCGTCATTGCTGGCATGCCGCTAGCAGCCGCTGGCATGTCATGAGAAACATGCTGTCCTGCAATTCCATTTGATACGACAGCATCTGGTTTGCTGACCAGCGGAGGCAGTCTGAAAAGCGCTGGGCTGATTGCTCAAAGAATTCTGACTTCCAGTTTCGCTGCAGCACTGGACATTGCTGCTGATTGTCGACTTGCTGCCTGTAGAACATCCAGGAACAAAATTGCTGAGAACCATGACTCGCGCTTTATATCGAGCATTGAGCCCCCGCTTGACCAACAATACTGCACGCACATCATCATCATCACTGCTCAACCATTCTTGTGCTTGAATGTTATCAAAAACGCTCTGCAATGCAAGAACACCATTCATTGCCGTCTGGACAACTATAGCTACTAGTGCACACTAGTAGTGCAAACTCCAGGTAGGTGATGAATGTCCCACAGAAGCCAAGGTGGGGATCATCTCAGACGTGAGCCACCTACAGACATACACATCCCGTGCCACATTGCCACCTACAGCTGCGTGACAAGGTCTGCTAAACAACCTGCACTCACTAGTCCTATCAAAACAATGCATCTACACCTAACACTGAGCATCATGCTATGAAGGCAATAAGTCAAAACCGGCTGCAAGGCAGGCTCACATGCTCTGCAAATGCAGGTTAGCAATCATTCCCACGCTGAGCCAGTAATTTTCAGTTGCACACTCCTACTGGAACACCTTGCACACCCAAGTGTACGGCTACAAAGCCATTATGATCCAACTCCAGTGCAACCCCCATGCAACAAAGCAAGAGTTCGCATAAGAAACAAGTATGCACCTCCTCATGCATTCACCTCCTCAAGCAAGTGCAGCAAGTGCATACGTTTGCACTGCTACAGGCGTGTAAGACTGAGCTTGGAATAGGTAGAAAAGCTTGACAGGTAGGTTTACCAACATGCTCACATTGGTCGGCGTGTGACCAGACAGAAGCAAGGTGAATCCCTACCAACACTCACCGGGCTGTATGACGACCGGAGAAAGGCTGTACATACGCCATGAATAATAAATACATGCAAACAGGCCTTGGCTAGAAAGCTTGGGCGCACCATGCCAAGAGCGACGTAGCACGAAGCAGACTGGGAGAGGATACATTCAGAAATTTAAGCTGGGAGCTCGACAGAAATGCAAGTTGCCTAGGGTAAACGGGACTGAGCGAGGAACGTTGCTGGAATGCCGTGAATGACTTGCAAGGAACAAAGCAAAGCAAGTGAACCAACTCAAACGATGCGTGCAAAAGAAGTTGCAATCCAGGATACCCAATCAGTGCTCAGTACTCCCACGGCAAAACTGCAATCTGCAATGATTCCTGCAACATTCCTCCTGCCATTTGTGATACCCTAGTTGAAGCCGTCCTGCCTGAGCTGATTCCATGTTGACAGGGTTCAGAAGCCATGAAGATCTGCTGCCAATGCTGCACACTGCACAACAACTAGCCTACCCTGAACCTACAAGCATGAGCCACAACACAAGCATCACATATACTGCACATAAAGCAAAAACAAGGATATAGCAAGCTTTAAAGCGGCTGCACGATTTGGAAAGCTAACTTCCCAGCAAGACCATTGCAAGACACAGATCAGCTGACATGCTGCGGTCTTTGACTGGACTACCAAGTATACACGGCACTCGAATGACATGCTAACAAAAACTCGTGAAACTAATCTTCAAGGTGCTGAATAGGAGTGCTGCACAGAAGCGCCCTAATCTACGATCAACCCTACCCCTAACCTTTTCTGGCACTGCATTGGCTCGACTGTCCCATGCGGCAGTAGTCCATGCATACAGAATTGGCTTCCATTGCAGGCTGAGCCTATGATATGACAGCTCCCTGCAAAGTCAGCGCGCCGGCACTGCACGTGCTGCAGCACCATGATCAACATGATAAGACATGAACCTGTGGTCTCAAAGGCTTGGCAAAGCACATGGAAGTCTGCTGCTCCCGAATATGGGCATTTCCTGTGCAGCTCCTGTGCCTCTGAATTACTACTGCTGCTGCTACTGCTGCTGCTGGTACCTTTGAACTGACTGCAACCCGAAGGCATCTATCAGTACACACACACTTCTAACATTCCTTAGACACGACACCACCTAGCACCCTTGTGATCCACTGTATTCCAAGCTTATGATTCAGATATCTTTGCACGCTTGTTGCTTTGCTCATCAGAGTTTGCTTTATCCTGTTGCTCATCCGAGTCTGCTTTATCCTGCTGCTTATCTTGTTCTGTGAGCTTATCCCGCTTTTCCAGCAGCTCCCAGAATGTGACGAGGCGACACGGCTTGTCACTCTTACTGCACTCCTCAGCAACCTGCAGGAGCGGCAGCAGCACCACCAATGAGCTGGTGAATAGGTAAGTGACAGCAACAGTGTGTTCTTGCATGATGAGTGTAGCAGCAAAGTATCAGTCCGTAACACCAAACTGACACTGTTATAACACAAGTCATGTGACTCAATCCTTCCCAGAGGCACCATCTCAGCCAAGATACATTCATCATTCTGTTGTGTAACAATCAGCATGCTGGATGCCACCTGGGCATGATCGAAATCAGCACTTCCATTGTGTGACATGAATATGAAAATGTTGCACACTTGCAGCGTTTGAATTGCGCAGCAGCGCCATCTCAGCCATCTTGATGATCAATTCCCTAGCAGCCGTATCTTGGGTGACAATAATTGAAACTTGTATGACACTTTGGCATAAACAAGATCGACATAAAAGTCATACAACACCAACATAACACTGTTGTAACACACTTACACCGTCTTGCTTGTTCTTGCCCAGCAGCACCATCTCAGCCATTCGTCTTCGTCAACTCTTCAACATTGTTTCATATGACGGCCAACTTGATTGGATGACACCTTGGCATATATACAAACATAACAATGTTGCAACATACAACATACAACACCCAAATAAGTATGATGCACTTACATCATCTGACTCATTCTTGCCCAGCGGCGCCATCTCAGCCATGGTGGTTTTCAACTCGTCAGCATTCTCCTGTGTGACAACCAACATATCACCCTGGTGGTGTCCCGGCTGCCTCAGCTTGAACACAACCATCTCGTACTCATCCCCAAAGTTATTGCTGAGCTTCTTTGCCACTTCCTCATGTTGTTGTGGATCATTTTTGGGGTCGTAAATGTACAACAGACCAACCTACACCAGCAAAGCAGCAACAGACGCAGCAGCAGGAACAGCAGCAGCTTCTTAGCACCAGACCCCCTAGTGATGCTGCAGAATGCCTAAGTTTCAAAACAGCTACCTTAAACCGAACCCAAGGTTACTGCGAGCTTTTTTGCTACTTCCTTGTGCTGTTGTGGATCATTTTTGGGGTCGTAGATGTACAGCAGACCAACCTACACCGGCAAGACAGCAACGCCCGCAGCAGCAGCAGCAGCAGTCACCACAGCAGGCCGTTAGCACAAAACCCACTGGTGATGCCGCGGCTGCCTCAGTTTGAACACAAACATCTCATACCCATCTCCAAAGTTACTGCTGATCTTTTTTTGCTACTTCCTCGTGTTGCTGTGAGTCGTTTGGGGGCCACAGATAACCTACGACAGCAAAACAGCAACAGACACAGCAGCAGAACAAACAGCAGCAATCGTTGGCACAGATCCCGCTGATGATGCCACGGCTGCCTCAGTTTCAACATATTATCTCAAACTGATCCTCACAGTTAGTGCTAAGCTATTTGTCTATTTGTGCACGTTGTTGGGGGTGATGGAGGCACAACAGGCCAAGCTGAAACAGCAGTCAACCAACATGAGCAAGATTGTGAGCGCTCACTCCATGACCGTTAGTAAGGCTTAGAAACTCCATGTTGGCCTATGCAGCAACAAGTACAGATAAAGATATGTTCCTGCCACCAGTAAGGAAACAGACCAGGTCATACTACAAGGTCGTGCGATTATGCACAGCCAAAACAACTCGCTACCCGTAACTTGCACAGCATCATCAGGCAATGATAACCCCTAACACACCCAGCCGCACAATGAACTCACCATGTTGTCATGGTTGAGCACAGCTCTCATTTCATTCCACTCGTTCCCCTCCTCCTCCATTGAGGGGTCCTCCTTGTCATCCTTCTGCTCACAGAACCCCCGGAAGTCAAAGTTCCTGCACAGCAGGAGTGAGAGGCACAGCAGCAACTTTTGTGACAAAGTCTGACAGGGACCTCAAAGAAGTCCCTAGGCTGTGACTTCCAGTGTGCACAGCTATTTAGTCTATTCAGCTGTGCACACAAGGATTTCACGGCCTGGAAACTTCGCATCTTGCACCTTAAAGAAATCCCTAGGCTGCGAATTGGTCTTATGTGCACAACTATTCAGTCTATTCAGCGGCGCACACGGGGACTTGACAGCCTGGGAACTTTGTAGAAATATCTTGCATCACACAAGGTGCACACGTACCTTGTTCGTTCTGTTTGTACTGGCGGAGTTTCGCCATATACTGCTTCTAAGTAGTTCCTGGGTGGCTCTCCGACATCTGGCCGCTTGGTTAGGTTGCCAATGTCACTGTTTGCAAACAACTGCAATATACGTACGACAGCAATGAAGCACCTTCTCAATTCACATAAGAGTCCAAGTCACTGCCTTGTGCGCAAACCTCCCTGCAGTACATATCTCATTTCGTCTTGCTCTCCTGTTGCACTTGTTATGCGCTTGCAGCAGTGCAGCTAAACACCGTATCAAAGCACACTGGCCGGCCACAACAACACTAATAATTGCCAACGAGATGCTTTTGCTGATGCCTGACCTGGCATCTGCAGTGTGAGCCCACTGCACTCTGCTGTTTCCTTACTACTGTTGCTGGTCAAGCCCATCCTGACTATTGCAAAGCAGGGTGATGGCTTATGCGCACCATTGCATCTGCTGTACTGCATCCCTGCTGCTTACCACGAACGCTTCTCCCTGCTTATCTTTGGGCTTCTGCTTTTCTAGCTCCTCATGTGTATCAAAGATTGCATCTAGTGAGTGCAGGGTTGCGAAGAGGGTATCTTGGCTGTCTGGTCCGAAGCGCGCTACTGCATTGGGCATATGCTTCTGCTTCTGTGGGCAGGCAGGAGCAGCACACCACAGATGGGGAACGATAATCATTCTTGTACTGTGTGTAAGCTGGAGATATTATGTAGGATTTAATTGCTAGATACAACAAAACAAAACAAAAGCTAAACTATAGACCGCGATGCAGGATACAGAGTCATGTACATGCTGCATGGGGCATGTGTTTCTGCTTCTGTTGCAAGTAGGCAGAGTAGGTGTGACAGCAGCAAACCAATCAGCAGAATGCAATCAAGCCAACATGTTTGCGGCAGGGAGCACATGGTGGACTCCCCACGTATCTTGCAACAATCGTTGCATAGCTATCAGAATGTCTACTGCGAAGCGCAAGTGCATGTGTGGCACAGCCCGTGAAGCACGCTCATAGGGCTTGCAGCACAAATCCAGCACAAAGCAGACAGGTTTTGCTGCTGAGTATGCACTTTCACGTGCTGAGATCAAAGGGCCCTGCTGCCCAGATCTGCCAAGCTGGCCAGAAACAGTGTTTCGAGCTGCAGGAGACTGATTGAACTCAGACGCAGCAACCAGCAAAGGCTGCTGACTGAGCACATACTGCATAGAGTCTCGCTCGTGTGAATGTGGTGCCAATGGTGCTTTCGCCAGCGAGAATACACACGCTCGCTGGTGTGACAACAGCCAGAGCAGTAGCTTGTCTTACATGGTGTTCTAGGCCTCCATAGAACATGATACTGCCACACATCATGCTAGTCTTATCAGCCATATGCTCCGGCCGCTTATCTATGAGATTGTAAGGCATAGTATGGACGATCAGCTTGTCCTTTTTATACAGCTGAAACAGCTGAGAAGCGTTTAGCTTGGGCGCCATGATAGGAGTGTTTGCAGCTGCAGTGCAGGTGCTGCGGCCTTGCAAAAAGCTGAAGCAGCGTACGCTTGATACCCTAGACACAATGCAGCTTGCAAACAGCATAGATAGCGGCCAGCTGCCGCACAGGTTTGGGCTGCAGGAGGCGGGAATGCCGCGCAGCAACAAACACAGTACAATGCCTTTGAATGACACAGGGAGGCACGGACCTGCGCATGCCATTAACAGAAAACGTACACAGAGCATGTTGAATCAACTGAGGCTACTTGACGTGACGTGAAGGTCGGATCGTGTCGATATGATGCCATAAGGAGTTCAACCGACTTCCACGTGTCAAGTCCCCGAAGTTCTGGTAGCACGGCAGTTTACCCAGATTATCGGCGGTCTTGCAGTGCACAACAACACCCCTGGCCGTGTGCTTGCAGCGCGCCTGGCAGTTGCTCTGCACCGGAACACTTGTTGGCGACCTTTGCGCGAACTTCTCCTGCCAGTGACTTCCTGAGACATCATTTTCATATCTGCAAGCGTTTCTGTGCCCGGAAGTCACCACGCACATGTTAGTTGCTGGGACTTTGTACTTGACGAGGCCTGTACGCACCTGAACACGTTTCATTCACTTTTTGATGGAGTTGATGGCCGAGTATTAGAGTCTGCGAGTACAAGTCCGACGCTGGCGGTCTCTGCGGCCGTACGGGCAAGCAGTAGGCAAACATGAAGTTGTCACTGGCGAGCGTCAGCGCTTACAAAAGAGCAGATGCCCACCTTACAAAGAAAACGGCACATGGAGCCCTAGGTCAGTCGCGTGTGTGCCGGCGTTCTTGCAGCAGGCCCAGCGCAGCACCTCTTTTCGCCCTTGCTACTGTTCACAGCATGTGCACCTCCTAGATCGCTCTACATCCATATACAAGTACACGTTGAATATTTGATGTCAAGTAAAGCAAGCCAAGCATCGTTGTACCGCGCATGGGTCTGCGCAGTGACCATATTTGGCATTTTGCTGGGCATCACACTCGGAGTCCATGAAACACGCTGGTACTGGTCTGGCAAGGCAACCAGCAAGGTGTGTGCACTCTTGTGAACATCAACGGAGTTGTTCTATGTGTACTTTGTGGATTTGTGTTTCGATTTTGACTGAGGCAATTGCTCAGCTGTGTAGCCATCATGCATCTCAGCAGTTGTAGCAGGGAATGCAGTGACAGTTGACTTTGTGGCAGGTACAATTGGGTGTAGTTTGAGTTCCAGGTCACGTCGCAAGGATTCCAGTGGATTCTGTTGGCGTTGTACACGTGTGGAAGAGGCCTTGCTACAAGGTTGCTGCATGTGTGCTTGTTCCTGCAGATGGCGGTTGACCTGGCAAGGCGGCATGATCTCCCCATCCATATGGACATTTCCTTCCCATCCATGCCATGCGCAGGTGATTGAAGCATACATATGCTATTGGTACACCTTTGATTTCCTGCAGCTAATCCTTTAGGGGGGTGCTGCATCTACACAGCAGACGGTAGCCTCAGCAGCTGCAGCAGCACAATAATTTGCTGTGGGTCACCTTATGAAGCCCCTGTAACAGCTAGGTTCCTGCAGCAGCTGCATGTCTGCAGCCAGCTGTCGTGGGTTTGCGAGCAACAAGTCAGACTTTGGCGGTGTATGGTGTGGCGCCGTTGGTAAACAGCTGCCAGGCTGTCAGGTTGTCCACAGGAAACAGCCGCATGCTGCTCAGGCAGGGTTGCTGTTTAATCAAGGTAACTTAGCACTGTCGTAGTTAATCGTGCAGTTCTCGCTTCTGTGTTGCTTATCGCTCAAATGATAGATGGCTTATGCTTGCTGATTGTGCTGCTGTGCTCTGCTGTGCTTGTCCTGCAGGGCTTAGCGTTGATGTGATGGATGCCAGCGGCAGTACAGGCAATGACGCGAATCATGCCAAGGACATGCATCTACACAAGGTCAGCCTCCGTACAGGCAGTAGGGGACGGCTGTCTGGCCTTAGTTGACAAGTGCAGCAGCAACAGCAGCAGCAGGGATGCAAGGATAGGTTGCAAGGATGCAACGGCTCCCTGCAATCGCTGTATGTGGAAAATGCAAGCATACTGCTCTGCTGTAACTTTTGGAGCGCAATCAGCAGCTGTGTACAAACGGAAGTGGTATGTGATGTCGCAATAGCTTGGTATTCTTCTGTCCTGCAGATGCGGCTCAATGAGAGCGGCAGGCGCGTCAAAGGTAAAGATGGAGAATATGTTACCCCACAAAGCATGAAGATGGTGCAGGACTCTTCTGGGTCAGTCATGCAGGTTGACCTGGGGGCATCTATGAGCCAGATGTCTGACATTGAGGAGCAGCTAGCCAGGAAGGAGGGGTGTAGGTGAGGTACATGCGTGTTAGGGTTAGCTTGCATGTCAAACCAGGGTAGGACATGTTGCTGGTTGTTGGTTTCTTCGGTCTCCTCACTTGCTCACACCCACACGACCTTGTAGTTGCAACTGTTGTTCAGGTGCAGGCTTTGCGATATGTGCGTGTCCTGCAGTGCTGCATAAGCAGTGCATGTTGCCTGTCTACAGCACTCACATGACATGTATCTTGCACTAAGCCATGTATCTTGCATTCGTAACCTGTTGCAGGTTGTACGGTGATGTGTTGGTTAGGCGGGTGGCGGGCAAGATTCATCTGGCAGTGCATCAACAGAGCTTTGTAGACTTGCTACCTCAGGTCGGTGCAAGGATATTTTGCTTATCTGGCCTACCTATCAGCGGCTCGGCTGTGTGGCCTATTGATGTACCAGGGCTATCAACCAACCTGGCAGTGTGCTAGTCAACAGCATAGTTTACCTTGGCTCATAGCAGTTAAATCACCGCATCGCTGTCTGTGCACAACCAAACTATGGATGCATGACACAGCTACGGCTTATGCAGAGCGCGAGTACACGATTGGGCATGGTACAAGCTGTCAAAACTGCACCTGATTGATCTGCACCTGTTTTGCGCCTGCTCTGCAGATGCTTACTGGGCATGCTCTGCCAAGAATCACCAACATGAGTCATGTCATACACAAGGTTGCTTTCGGGCCTGAGTTTCCTGGACAGGTCAATCCACTAGACGGCTTCATGCGCATGACAAAGGCTGGGGAGGTGCCCAGGGCGTACAAGTATTATTTGAAGGTGAGTGATTGTATGTCAGAGTGTCTTGCTGAGGCATGCTGGGGAGCAAGCTTACTGGCATACTGTATTTGCGGCCGGTGTCCTGGGTGACCTATTGCAGTACCAGTATCTGCTTACCGCGCACTCAACCGCCCTCCGTTAGGCACTGCCTGTGCTGCTGTCTGGCTGTTCGCCGCCCGTATGGTGGCGGTTGAATACTCCCACTCTCATGGTGCTAATGCTGCAGCTGATGAAGCTTGTGTTCCTGCTGTACTGCAGATTGTCCCTACCGAGTACCTTACCAGCATGGGCACCATCATAGAAACCAACCAATACAGCATCAGCGAGTTTACCTTGCCACTGCAAGGCTACAGCAAGCCTAATCCTCAGCCGATAAGCATCAACAGTGGCACTCCCAGCAATGAGAGCGGCAGCAGCGGATCTCAGCAGCATAAAAAAGTGGAACCAACTGGAACAGACCCAACAGCCGGAGCAGCAGCAGGGCCCACAGGAGGCCAAGCAGCAGCAACCGCCAAAGATGTAGCTATAGATTTCTCATATGATCTAAGCCCCATAGTCAACACCATCAGTCAAACTCCTGCTGGCTTACTGCACTACCTAGTGCGCATGTGTGCTGTTGTCGGTGGTGTGATAAGCCTCACACGCATGGCAGATATCATAGTGCATGGGTTGCTGGTCAGGAGTGGCGTTGTGGTCATGCCCGCCAGCAGCAAATCCAGGCATGGCAGTGGCGGAGGCAGCTACCCAGGCAGTGCTCGCAACAGCTTACCAGGTGATGCAGCTGCATACATCTCTGGAGCCAAGCCCTATGGCAGCTATCCTGTGCGTAGTAGCAGTGCAGGTATGCGCTACAGTGACAGCACTGGAGGGGCGCCTATCATGGCACCTGGCAGTCACCCACTCAGCAGATTCAACAGCGGCACCACTACGCCGGTATCAACAGGAAGTACAGGCGGCATGGTCAGTGTTCACAGCAGCATGGGTGGTGCAAGCTCTGGGCAGCTATACAGCATGGGCAGTTCAGGCAGCTTGGGGGGAGCAGTGCCCAACGGCGGTGTTGTGGGTGATGCCATCTCAATGAATGGTGTTCCTGTGTCAACTGGGATCAGCATCGGGGGTGCCGCGCCAAGCTCCGCTGGCCAGGTGTCACAGCTTTTAGGCCCTGGGTCTGGGGCTTACGGTGCAGGAGTGGGGCAGGGTTTAGGCCAGAGGCATAGCATATCAGCTGGCGGGGCTCCTGGGTCACCGTTAGCCAACCAGGTGCCGCTGGCAGCTGCTGGTGGATCTAGGTTGGCAGCAGCTTCGGGGCCCATGGGCAGTGGGGCTTTCGGGAGTCCTGCAAGGGCGGGTGCACCGGGGCAGTTTGCCGGGCAGCAATACAGCAGTGGTGGCAGGTGATACCACCAATAACAGACTGTGGTATAGCATCCGTGGTGTAAGCAGCTAAACTTTACAAGCAGTGGTAGGATCATCACTGCAAGTGTGGTTGTCTCAGACACCGGGTGAAGCAGCTGATTGGAGGGAAAGCCTGTCACAGTTGTCACACAGCATGATTGAACTCCAATGTAAAAGTGACTGAGCCATGCAACAAGTTGAATGCGCTGGCAATAGCTCCAATGTTTCGTATACACTGTGCTCCGCAATCCGAGTTAGTGACGTCGCTCGGCGAGCCATGGCGGTGTTGTGATCACAGACGGCTTGCAATCAAAGCATCCTGTTATGTTTGTCATGGTGGAGTCAGCAAACCAGACAAGGATTTGGTGATAGCTTATTCATGAACGGGCTTGCAAGGGAGTCTATCAACGTTATGTTAACAAGTTGAGGACTGCAACACACGATCTTGAGATGTCTCAACTCAATGACTCATCTGCAACCACTGTGATGCACACAAAATGAGCTTGCGTTCTGCAGCAGTTCCGCCTACATTGCACCCTGCAGTAGTCTACTATTACGCTTGAATGCCAGAGGATAGTACGCACAGTTGCAAGCTGAAAGTATTGAGCCATGCAACAGGTTAGATGCGCTGGCAAGAGCTGCAGTGTCTGACATGCATGGGGGTCGCCACCCAAAGGCAAGCTGAAAGGTTGCAACGATAATCCATAGCCGAGAGCAGGTTGAGCGCTGAGTTAAGCACTTGCTCACTTGAGTTCTTCGCTGGGCCACAGACCTGCCTGGCGATACATACTATGGGTAGTACCCATGCAGCGCCCTATAGGGGCTGCTGCCGATATCTGCGGCCATTTACCAGTTCTCCCCTATAAAACACTGATTTTGCTGATGATCAGCAAATTGCTGAGCACCCAGCTGCACTACTTAGGTCCAGCCAATGCCCTTGCACACTTCCATCTTCTTGCATTAGCTCAGTCACTTCTGCACTCCCAAATGTGGCTGGATCATTCTCGCTGCTTGTGTGGATATTTCTAGTCTGGCCACATGTCGACCGTCTAAGCTAGCAACAGGTGTTGAACATCACCAAGTACGACCAGCGATTTCCAATGCGAAGGCAGTCGAGTTGCTCCAACAGTGTGTTCATAGTGCATAGTGTCATCTGCGTTTCAGATAACTTGGAATGTCAGCTGCGCTGCCAAGAGGTTTGCCTTGATCATCGAGAAACACAACCTGCAGTATACAATACCAGCATGCAACACAACAGCGGTGAAACATAGAGGATCATGAAGCAATCTGCAAGGCCCACTAAGTGATGACTTCTACAGTGCAGCAGCTACTGCCTAGTAGCTGGTAAATCTACTCAAGAAGGGCGTCAGCAGAAGCATGATTGACAGTAGACTCCGGAGTCATGGTGCACAGTAAAGTTTATGCTGTGCAACATAGAATGCCAAGCATAATGCTGCATGCTGCATGCAAGGCGAGGCACTGCGCATTGAATCTTGAGAGCGACATCCTGCAAGCTGCCAAGCAAGTGTGAAGCATGAATGCCCAGCAATTGTTATGGCACATTGATGCAGCTGCTTTGGTGCGATGTAGTTGAACCTTTGCTCAATACCGAGTCAGCGTTTACATAGCTATGCAGCAACAGCAGTGCTGTCAGGTTGTATGTATAAGCTACCCACCAGCCATAGCTCTATGGCCATCAGCTCCGCACCCAATTTCAGAGACAGGACCAACAAGTGTTATCAGGTTGTTGTATGATGGACTATACTGGTACCTGCTGCTCTCAATATCCTTTTCACCTGGCTCAATCGCCTATATATATACAGCTGCAGTCTGGCATCAAGTTCACAGAACAAGTTCACAGTCTGCGAGTCTTCAAAACAACTAGAAGCATGCGGTGTAGCTGCTAGTGGATATAATCTTGAAACTGCAGCCTACCTCAGCAGGGTTGTCTACACGCACTCCAAGGCCGCCGTCCAGCATAACCTTGTAGTATGGTTCAATGATAGCTAGGTGTTGACCTTTGGGGAACAGCTTCTGTGTGGCCTTGAGAGGAGCGAGGGTAAGTCATTACTGGTTGTGGGTGGGTAGTTGTGGGTGGGGACAGTGTGGGAACATTGTAGATAAATATCTGTACCATCAACCAAAAATTTGGATGCTTGAAGAGAACATGTCCTCCATCTACATGATAGCTCCTATGGCTGCATGTGGAGGGCCTAAAAGGTCAATGGCATACTGCTGCCGTGCTGTGCTGTGCAATTGATACCTATTTTGGATGGATCAAACGGGCGTTCCACCACCGTTTGCTGCGGCTGGCGCATTTTGCCGGCTCAGGCACTGCAAGCAGGACGTGAGGGCATGATGAACTGGCATTCGAACTGAACGATATGGAGTCTTGAACCCGGAGTGGCGGCTGCTCACCCTGACAGTATCTCCTGCCTAACGGTAGGGAATGTGAAGTCGCTTCGACACACACATTACCCTTCCTCAACTTACGCTAGCGCTCTCTTGAAAGCGCTATGCGGAGCTCACTCATTCATTCATTCATCTCCTGCCTCGTCTTCCAGGATGGAGTGCACACTCACTGTTTTGATGGCTTCAGTAATCAGACGGCCCTTGAGAACGGCAAATCTGCATATGCACACAGAAACTTGTGGGCTTTGTAGCTGCCCAGCTACCCATGCTCAGGCAGCACGGGCACCAAAGCAGACTGCTTTACTGAGTATGCTACTAGTAGCAGTACTGCTCCAATTGGAGCAGTACAGCTACTAGGAGGAGTTTGCAAACTCCTCCAGCCGCAGCTGGCATTCTGTGCACATCCTGTCACATGCTGCAGCTGAGGTGATGTATCTGCAAGAACCCTTGTATATGGCGCAAACCAGCAGGTAGCCACGGCAAAGAGAGCGTTTTACTGACCGGTGTATGTGTTCTGGTTCAAGCTTCGAAATTGGTATGATGTCAAAAGCCCCCATCCTGGGAGGAGGGTCTGCAACATACAAGGCAATGTCGCTGAAGCATTGCGGGAGATAATGTGGCCGTAGCTATGGTTTGTTGTCGCAGAAGCGATGTGACCTTCTGAAGGTGGGTGTTGTGCCTGGTCTCGTTTGCGCTGCTGCTTGTTGCCAGTTTTGTTTCTGAACCAGCCAGAAGATAAGTCGGACACTGGCTAGGCAGTACACTGCCTTCCCACAAGGACGATGGAGAGATGGCAGGATTTGAGCCATTCTGGCAACAGCTCCGAGCGTTGCACACGCCGCGAAGTGTCTAGCAAGAGCTTTCAGCTGGAGATTCAGGGTAAAATAGCCCCATGAGTGCGATCAATGGCCTGCAGCAAGCCTTGAAAGGGAGTGGCGCTGTCCGAGCCTGCTTCGTGGCCCTGCATCGACCAACGACATCGTTACATCGGAGAACCTTGGAAGCTCGGAAGACCGTTTGAGTTTGGAAATATTCCGTCAGATACAGGTTTCATTATCGTGAAAAGGGTACCTGACACTGAATGCTACTGTAAACGTGAGCACACATAGTTTGGTGCCGACGCCAACACGAACATGCCCGCGGGGCCGGCCGCTTTTTGCTTGCATCAAGCTAAGCAGTTCCTTGCTGAGCGCCTAAAAGCCCCTATTTCCCGCCAGACGGGCCTATTGATATGCACAGACAAAAACTGACCGTCCCTTGTTCTTTGAACCTTCACCAGAACTGTCACAGGGGCTGTGACAACTCATAGTTCATTGAGAGCAGCTAACCAAGTTGCAGCAGGCCATAACTGCTTTTGAGAACAGTAGCTTTGGTAGCCACCAATGCCTGGTGGCCAAGCATACATTGCACAACGAGCTACCTAGCAAGGTGCTTCAGCGACCTTGGCCCTTCTTGCCCGTGCGGCTCTTCTTGCTCTTGTTCGGTCGGCCAGATGGCCTTCTCTGGCTAGGAGTTGTTGCCGCCCGGGGCTGCTATCTGCAGGTTCAAACTCAATGGGGCGGCTCCAGCCCGGACTGCTAACCTCGACGAGGCTGCTGCTGCTGTCACTGCTGCTGCAACGGTCGCTGCTACTGCTGTCCACATCCGGAATGTCTGCAGCACTCCGTAGAGGCTTCCCTTCTTCGTCAAGGAATATTTTCATGTGCAGATTGTGCATATCCGCTGCAGACTGATACCCTTGCAGGCTGATACCGATATGTTTGTTTGTGCCGGGGTGTGACGCTTTCACTGAGAGCAGTGATGCCACCATTCACCCCCAACTTGTGCACGGTTGGGATGTCCTCAACAGTCCTCAAGCTCAGAATGTTGCTGCCAGCCAGACCTCAATACCTGCCAATCATGCAATACACCACCCATATTCATTTGTGCTCAACAATAGACATGTAAGTGCAGTAAACTGCACCGTAGGTGTTCAACACTCAGGGCCTGTGGAAGTATAGTGTTACTAATAGTGACCTACATACTATCAGTAGCATTGATCCATTTTCCCCGGCCCTGCAATGCCGGCGTGACACATCATGGATATGTTGTGCCATCATATGGTCCAGGGCGTTGGGCCTTGAGCTGTTGTTTTTGTGTGGTTTGGTTGTGTGATTGCATTTCTGGGAATGTTGAGCATCCTGCAATGCAGCACCACAACTTCAAGTCATCACTTCCGTCGAGCAATGCGATCGGTGGTCGTGGTTCCCTCGACAGTGCCTGGTATGCTTTTGATAAAATTTGCAAGCATTGAGGTCATGTCGTTTGGTGGTGTTTACTGTTACTGCAACATGAGCAGCGTGGGCACACCACCGTGCTGTGACGGTACACTGCCCGTGCACAGCACGCCACGAGGCATC
>NSMO01009865.1:0-11791 GCA_002588565.1 Coelastrella sp. UTEX B 3026 | reverse complement strand
GTTGCCGCTGAGCTGTCAGACCGCTACATCACCGGCCGCTTCCTCCCAGACAAAGCCATCGACCTCGTAGACGAAGCATGCTCAAACGTCCGCGTGCAGCTGGACAGCAAACCCGAGAACATCGACTCCCTGGAGCGCCAGAGGGTGAGGCTACAGGTTGAGGAGCAAGCCCTGAAGAAGGAGAAGGATCCACTGTCTGCTGCCCGACTGACTGAGGTTCAGAAGGACTTAGCTGCATTGGAGGATACTCTGCGGCCGCTGCAGATGAAGTATGCGCAGGAGAAGGAGCGGTTGGATAACATCAGGCGGCTGCAGAACAAGAGGCAGGAGCTGCTCATTGCACTGGAGATGGCGGAGCAGAGACAGGTATGCCCGGGGGGGGGGTGTCATGGCAGACTGTATGTGCTACTGCTGCTGCTGCATTGATGTGATGTGATGTGTTGCAGAGTGGGGATCTGTTCAAAGTGTCGGTGTGTGAGGGTAAGCATAGCTGCGGCTTGGTAAGCAGGGTGTAGGCATTGCTGTTGTCGCATTCCTCTTGTATTGAAGGTCCCATGACCGGCATGTGCTGGCTGGACTGATATGGTCGGTGTAGTGTACAAACAATTGACACCTGCTGCTGCTGCTGCTGCTGCTGCTGCTGCTGCGGACTGCCTTTCCAGGACCTTGCCCGCATTGCTGACATCAAGTATGGCAGTCTGTTGGAAGTTGATGAGACACTGAAGAAGCTTCGTGCTGGTGCTCCCAAGTCTGGTGATGCAATGCTGGTGGAGCAAGTCGGACCGGAACAGATTGCTGATGTTGTCAGCAAGTGGACAGGTAGGGGGGCACAGCTACACAGCACTTGGTGTCAGCAGTTGTGGCTGTGTGTCAGGTTGTATGTTGGGTTGGCTCCAAGGCTATGTCGTGCATTGGCTGTTGCAGCATGCCGCTTTCTTTGCCTGCAGCCAGCTTCAATCGGCACTGCAGATAGCCCACACATCAACACAGCCTGACTGCGCTGATGTCTACACTGCCACGGCTGAGTGTACTCAGCAAACTGCTGCTGCTGCTGCTGCTGCTGCTGCTGTACCATGCTTTGCAGGTATCCCCGTGTCCCGTCTGCAGCAGACCGAGCGTGAGAAGTTGCTGTCCCTTCGTGAGGAGCTCCACAAGCGTGTTGTGGGTCAGGATGCTGCTGTTGATGTTGTGGCAGCAGCAGTACTCAGGAGCAGGGCAGGTCTGGCATCACGCACACGCGGCAGCAGCTTCCTGTTTCTGGGACCTACTGGTGTTGGCAAGACAGAGCTGGCAAAGGTGCGTCTGTGCTTCCAGCAAGGAGTTCTTGTGTGTGAGGATCAGCCGGGCGGCTTGCAGTACGGCTGCTGCTGCTGCATTATGACAGCATGGGCAGTCTGGTCGGCTGCCTGCACTTTATGCAGATCAGCCTGACGCATTGATACATGAGCTGTGCTCTATCATTGATGGCAACCGCATGATTCAGTTGGGAGGTATGCAGGTGTTTCTACAACCGCCACGCGCTTGAGAGGGCTTACATCATGCCACGGTGCAGCGTGCAACTGACCCGTATGTCCTGGTTTCACCCGTTCTGCTCGCAGGCTCTAGCACACCTGCTATTTGATGATGAGCGCATGATGATCCGCATTGACATGGGCGAGTACATGGAGAAGCACAGCGTGTCGCGACTCATTGGTGCCCCACCCGGCTATGTGGGCCATGAGGAGGGCGGGCAGCTCACGGAGGCTGTGAGGCGAAGGCCTTACTCCGTGCTGCTGTTTGATGAGGTGGAGAAGGCGAATGCTGAGGTGTTCAACATACTGCTGTCAATGCTGGATGATGGGAGGCTTACAGATGGCAAGGTAGGTCACTCAGCAGCATATGTATTGCTGACAAGGAGACATCTCTGCTACTTGCTGTTTGTAGTGGGCCAGGGAACAAGGTGCTTGGTGTTGTGGCTAGCCGAAGTCCCCAGACTAAATCCCACCGGCTGGCACATGTAATATACTCAGCTTTCTAAGCTATTTGTATGTGGGCTTAGGGACATATGATTGGGTTGCGGGGGTTGTGCATTCAGTCTGAAGACTGCTGCATGTCTGTAATCCTCAGCCAATCACAGTGCTTTGAGCCAGTGCATGCCGTGCTTGGCTGCATAGCTGGTCAGTCCAGCATAAACTGGTGCTCGCCCCCGTGCATTCGCTACATCAGTCCTGCCACCAATTGGCCGCTGGTTATACCCAGGCATGCATGTTCAAGTTGACTACCTTAGTGACCTCTCTTTGCTGCTGTCATGTCCTGCAGGGCCGCACTGTGAACTTCGCCAACTGTGTGATCATCATGACCAGCAACCTTGGCAGCGAGTACCTCCTGCAAGCAGCGGCCAGTCGCCCCGTGTCACCCGGTGACTCAACCAGCACACTCACACAGGCGCAGGCCAAGGAGCTGGTCATGGCGCAGGTCAAGAGGTTCTTCAGACCAGAGTTCCTCAACAGGTAGGTGGATGTTTTGTCCACGGATGTGTTCCGGCGGATGGGGGAACTTAGCACCCAAGGAGCAGCAGCATTTCTCTGAGGCTATTTGGTTTTTGCGCAGTTCTGCGCTCCTTAAGCAGCCTTCTGGTAACCTTTGCACTGCTACATGTGCAAAACCACACGCTTGTTCCCTGCTGTATGTGAACTATGGCTTCGAAATCAGAGTGAAGTATGGAAGCCAACATGACAGTTGGTCGTGCCTCCACATGTCTTGTCGCAAACGTGCTTTGTCACTTTTTCGTTGTCATCAATATCAAGCGTTGCTATTGGTAAGGGCAATACATGCGCTGTATCCCGGCCCGCTGACACAACAACCCATCGTATTCCTACCCCGCAGGCTTGATGACATCGTCGTGTTTGACCCCCTGAGCTCCCACCAGCTGCTCGGCGTCGCTCGTCTCATGGCCCACGAACTCAACGATCGCCTGGCTCCCAAGAACATCACTCTGCAAACCACAGATGCTGCTCTGCACTACGCCGTCACACAAGCCTATGACCCAGCCTATGGAGCCCGGCCCTTACGCCGCTGGCTGGAGCACACTATCATCACAGATCTTAGCCGTATGATTGTGGCTGGCCAGCTGCCAGATAGCAGCACCGTGACATGTGACTTTGATGCTGTCAATCAGCGGCTGGGGTACTCGGTTGAGGCCAAGCCTATGCCGGTGGGTGCAGCTGGTGTTGACGGTACCAGTGGTTTAGTGAGTGTTTTGAAGCGGCAGTTGGATGGGCCGTATGGCAGTGCAACACTGGATGACGAGGACGAGGATGAAGACATGGAGGTGTAAATGGGTTATCTTGGGGTCCATACATACATGGGGTAATGTTTGTAAAAGCTTCCAGATGTGGAGTTGTAACAGAATTGAAGGTCTCATCAGTCTGGTCTTGATGAGAGGTTTCTTTCACTGTTGTGTGCTGTCTGATAGTCATGATCAAGGATTGAAACTGCATTCTATGGGCCGACAGCTGCCAGGCTATCTCTGCAGCAGCCGGCCACATATTGTTAGCGTGCTAATTACTGTTAGGTTGCTTTGGGATTTGGTTGTGGCCGTGTGATTTGAGCCTTTGAATGATGTTGTAGTCCTGATGTAGCCCACTGGATTTGTTAAAGTTGCCGGAGCGTAGCGGCATCGTCGGCCGAGCTCATGTTGCTTGAAATTGTAGCATGCGCTGAAAACATGATGTTGCGGTCTGTACTGCTTGATATTGCTGGTTCACGTGAATTGCCATTGTACACATGCATGTGCCCTTTGAGTATGGTGCCATGTCACAGACAGTGTATACAAAGGTGTATGCGTGTAGTCCGTCTCACACGGGTGGTGATTGTTGAAAAGGTGCACTGTCTTGTACCGTCCAAGTGTGGATTGTTGGCAGCCAGATGGTGTGATCGCAATAGATGCTGCTGCCGCTGACAGTTGCTGCATCAGTTCCCTGGCTAGAATAGGCATTGTATATATGTGGACTGCAGTTGCAACTAGTTGTCATGGCGAAGCCAACTTTTGCTCAAAATGTTGGTACTCTTGCTATAGTTGTGGCCTCAAGTGCTAGAGAATGGTTCCTTGGTGAGAGAGGGTCACGTTACAACAAATATCCTTTCAGCTATATGTTAGCACCTAGTCCCGACAGTATGCTGGCAGAGAACATGCCAGTTGTCTGATTGTAGTGTATGGTTGTTTTCTGTGTATGCTGATGCCCAGCTTCTGTTTTGCAGCGTGTCAAAGAATAGAGCATGACATCTTGCACATCATGTTTAGTCAGAGCTCCTGCTATAGCAACGTATCAGCCTTGTTCTGGGTTGTGCACAGTCGTTGTGTTCAGTGCTGTTGCGAAACAGGTCTCAGAAAGAGGCGTGTCTGCATATGTCTGCTTCTCCTCGACCTTTGAGGTGCACGCAAGGGTTGTCCTCTGGTGTCGGCTAGTTTTAGCGTGCATATATGTAGGTTGCATCTAGGTTGCATGACCCCTGAAAGCGAGAGGAACTTGCTGGAAATGCACTTAAGCTTTGTTAAGTGTGGGTGCATAATATGGCTTAACAACAGGTGCAAAGTCTGGCGCTGGTGTTTTTGCAGCTTCAAGCGGGGCCGGTTGTGCACAGCCTGCTACTTGCATCATGCTGGTAGCAAATACTGGTTGCTTATCAGCTGCACGCAGTAAACCTGGTTATGGATTCGATTCGGCAATATGGCACCCAGCAATATTGATTGGAGTTTGCAGAGTCTGGATGTTATTCTCCAATTTGATCTGCGTGCATAAGTGAATAGATTTCTGTCGTGCAGCTGCTGAAGTGCACAACAAGCTTTGCCACGGTTCACGGCGGTAACATATGCTGGCTGCCATTTGGACGGTTGATACCCACCTTGTCCTTCCAGAACAACATTGAGAAGTAGAATTGAGGCGCGATGCCGATGGCTACTAAGGAGGTCTGGAAAAAACTAGCATTAAACTGGCTGGCAAATGGACGGTCAAATAGGCTCATGTCTAATGTTGGGCCTTGATGCCACACAGTCAGTCCAGCTTGTGGGTTGCATGGCCTGTAGCAAAAAGCCCCAGGTGGCCGTGCTGTGGCCGGCGGCTCCTGGTTAGGAATCTGCGGGTGGGGCTGCGTATCGTACTGCACGGCGCCAGTGGCAGTGCTGGCTGGCTGTACTGCTGCAGTACATCTGCAGCGGTTGCATATGAAAGGTGATTTACGCCTACTGTTCATGCACTGAGTGCCCAGATACCGTAAATGCCGTACCAGCTATACTATCTGGCACCCAGACTCGTAGACATGGGCTGTGCATTTCAAACCGGTTAGGTACCCGCAAGTCCAGACACCTGCATGTACACCGCTGTTGTACAGCCGGGATGCACAGCTGCGAGGTTATGGCTACCGAGCAACCCTCAGTCACGTATAACGTTGAAGCTATAGCTTTGAGCTGCATTGGTGCCGATGTAAGAGGGCTATGCTGTTCTGTGCTCGTCCATTGTTATAAGTATCCACGCAGAGACTGCGTACATCGAGTGCTGCCGCATTTCAAACGTGTCAGATCAACAGTGTAATGCTGCTGCTGTAAACCCAAGACTCAGCGTCTAGCTCCACCGACATATCCCGGCCACAGACGGGAGACTCCGCAAAAGCTGCCGCATACTGAAACCTTTGAGCGGGCTGCGCAACTATTGGACGCTAAGCACAGCGCTACAACTATATTGATGCATCTAGGCGTGTAGCTGGGGCCTTGGACTGCCTGCGTCCCCAGCAAGGGCAACAGCAGCAGCAAGATGACATTAGAGCCTGATGCAGAACAGCCTCTACTAGAAGTGAGCCATGAGCGCGAAGGATGCATTCTAGTTGAGGAAGATGAACCAGTAGAGCAGGACACATGGAGCGCGGAGCTGCGCAGGTGTCGTCTGACTAGCAATGATGATCGCCAGGCTGCTGCCATATGCATGTGAAGCCAGTGAGCACTGCTTTGTGTGTGTATGGGCGAGCACACAAGCGAAAGAGAACGACACGCATCTCACGTTTTTATCATAGCATTCATGACTGCGGGGTGAACATGGCTCAAACAGGCTTTGCTTTATTGGCAGATCAGTGACCAGCAGCGGCAGCGGGGGATGCTGTGCCGTGTGATGGTGCTGACTTGTCGTTTTTCCTGTGCAGGATACTGCACTTGGCCCTGCCCGTTGCTGCCAATGGCGTGCTGGCATACACCAGCAGACTCATAACAGTTGCCCAGGTCAGGCATGCGTGTACTTCACTGTGAAGCACATTGTTCGGCATTACTAACCAAGCCTACAATGCATTGGCATAGGCCTACAGAATGCAGCAGTCCCCGACATCATTCTTACTGCTACACAAGTGCATGGGCCTCCTGTGCACACCTTGGTTCATTCATCTTGAGCTACTGTGATGAAATATGCCAGTGTTCAAGGGCCGGAAGCTTCAACAATGCACCTGCTGCACCATGCATGTAGGTTGGTCGTTTGAGCAGTATGAGTCTCTCCAGGTTGGCACTCGGACAAACCGTCTACAACATTACAGGATTGTCATTGTAAGTGCTCCAAAAGCCGCAGCAGCAGTGGCAGTAAACGTAAGATTACAACAGCAAGCGAACTGAGGCAGCTGTGAAATCCACACCAGCAGTTTAGCCTGGCCGGCACAGCAGTTGCCGGGCCCCTGCCTATTTTTTGGCATCTGTGCGTAACAGCTCAAGGCATCATCTGCAGATCATCTGCTGCAGCTCGAACATTCCCAGCTTGGCACTGCTGGGATCAACAGATGCATTCCCACCAATGTCCTATCTGCTGACCACAGTTGTGATCTCACAACTGCAGCCACAGGCTGCTCAGCTTAGCAACAGCAACACCTTGTAGACATGTCAAACTATAACCTGCCAGTCAAACAGCCCTTGTCCACTGCTGTACCACATGTGCTGCTGCTACTGCTGCTGCCACAGAGTGATGGGTATCAGCAGCGGCATCACCACATTCGTAGGTCAGGCAGATGGCGCATCAGAAGCAGCGATGAAAGGAGTCATCTTGCAGAGAGGGGTGCTCATTGCCATGCTGACGGCACTGGTCCCACTGGCAGGCTGGGCACAAGTCAGCAGATTGCTCAGGGTTCTTGGTGGGTGGTTAGGGGTTAGGGTTAGTGTTAGAGGCTGGAGGCCCTGGTGGAGCTGTGGGCATTGTTCCAAAGTCTGCCATGACTGCTGTACATGGTCGCTGCAAATGCAGGCTCACGCAGTACGTAGCAGTGATTCTGAGCTGTGCATAAAGCCCCAATGCATGCACTTGCATCAGCTGCTGAGCAGCAGCAGTGTGGAATGTTTTGCTGTTTGTGATGAGTGGTATCGGTGTTCTTCCTACGCTGCAAAAAGTCAGGTGCCATCGCTGCTGCTGCTGCTGCCGCCGCTGCTGCTGCTGCTGCTGCTGCTCTTTGTGTCCCCCCCCCCCCCTGCCAGGTCAACATGCTGACATAGCTACTGGTGCTGCTGCATACATACACTGGGCCTCTCCTGCTCTGATGCTGTCAGCGCTCAACACATGCCTAGAGGTGGGTCAATGATGATCACTCATGTATACACACACACACACACACATTGTAGCAAGGCCAGCATTGCCTGACAGTACTATTGAGTTTTACACTCAACTCAAATTAGATACTCCGACACATTGTCAATGCAGACTGAAGCTATCTGCTCCTTCAAAACCCCTCACTCTGGCTCAGCCGAGTTGGTGTTGCATCCCTCCATTTTGTGGGTCAAGTGCAAGTCAGTACCAGCTGTGCAGACAAGCAAACATGTCGTTATGCTTTTCTACTGCTTGCAACACGGTAGCAGCATTCACTCCGGGCTCATTGTCTTTGCACAATCCAGCAGGTCAAACCTTTTGTTGAATGGTCAGTTTGGATTCAAAAGCATCGTGGGAACCCAAATCATTGCCGAACTTTTCATCAACGTTGTACTCATCATCATTTTCGGTCATGATGATGCTCTTTTGTTATGTTATGGCTGCAGACTCTGCCCAACTTATCTGCCCAACAAGTTGTTCGCCCGCTGGTGCTCAGTGTCTTTGCAATTCAGCATTATGCAGGTCAAACCATCTGTTCAGATCAGAGCTTGCATTCAGACGCATCCAAGTCACCCAAGAGTTTGCTAAATTCTATTAATCCGTCTCGGTTGTACTTGTCATCAATACCAGTCACCATGATGCTGTTTTGTTGTGTCATGGCTGCAGAACTACTTATCTGCCCAGCAGGTTGTCCGTCCGCTGGTTCTTGTCACATTGATCAGCATGAGCCTGACACCGCTCCTGAACCATGTGTTCATGATCACGTGCGGGTGGGGGTTCTTGGGAGCAGCTGTCACAACTGTGGTGGTGCACCTGGTGGATGGCGTGCTGCTGATTGCTGTTGCCACATGGCACAACAAGAGGTAGGTGGTCGTGCTGGTGGTGGTGCTGGTGGTGGTGCTGGTGGTATGATGGTGGTTGTTGTGGTTCCCGCCTCCGAATTGCTGCGCGGGGCCGATGACAATAGAGCTATGGCTGGTGGGTTGTGTTGTATGCAACCCCTGGCACAACAAGAGGTAGGATGAACTGGCAGACTGCGTGCACCTGGCTTAGCTGATGTGGTGGATGTATATTGGATATCCGATATATTATGGCCTACGGC
Organism: Coelastrella sp. UTEX B 3026; assembly: GCA_002588565.1. Classification (NCBI taxonomy): domain Eukaryota; kingdom Viridiplantae; phylum Chlorophyta; class Chlorophyceae; order Sphaeropleales; family Scenedesmaceae; genus Coelastrella; species Coelastrella sp. UTEX B 3026. The sequence continues at coordinate 3,106 of NSMO01009865.1, read as the reverse complement.
GACCACATGTGCACCTGATGTTGTTGACCAATTTCCGGTGTTTGTGCTACTTAATTCACCACAGTGTCGTGGCGCACAAAAACACCAAATCTTGGGCATCCTCAAATCACTACAGTCTGTGCTGCTGCTGATCGATCAAGTTACAAAGCCAAGATCAGCTTATGCAGAACACCCATATGGTTTCATAGCACAGCGCGCATATCAGCATCACCCCCTACTTGCTTAACATTCATAGTCCAGAACTAACTATGTATCTGCAGTGGTATTACCCGGCAACATGGCAATACAGCATGGAGGAAATCAGCATACTAGTGTGTAATTCTCACTCTAAGGCTGCTGCTGCTGCTGCTGCGTGCTGCTGCTGCTGCTGCTGCTGCTGTTTTCCAGGCAGCCTGCTGGTCTTCGTCCCTGGTGTGGGCTCACCCGCTCAAGCCTTTCCTCCTGGCCAGCATATCTGGCAGTGGCAATACCGGCATGTGCAATGATGTGCTTGGATTGGTAAGTACACTGACTGGTGTAGTTTGCCTCGCACACTGGCAAGGAAAATCGCTTTTGTGTGCAGATTTGAATCCTTCAGTTCAGGCGAGAGCTGGATTGGTCGTATTGTGTTTGCTGAGCAGCCACGGCCCGGCCATGTGCGGAACAGCGGGCATAGTCTACTGGACTAAACCCTGACAAAGCTTCTAACCTATTGGAGTTGGCAGCATATGTATGTTGCTACAGTTGTGACCTCTAAGTAATTATCTGTTACACGTACACTTTGCCAGGTTGCTGTCCGTCAGTGATTTATCTTTAGCTTGAATCCTTGTTACCTTGTGCGGCACAGCATGCATAGTCTACCAGATTACACCATCACACTGGCATATCTTTGGTGTCGTATACAGCGCCCAGCATACAAGATCTCGGTCGCACCCAAGGACCCAAGTAAATCCGCTCAACACTTGCATTTACCCGCCCATATACCAATACACAGCACAGGATATCTAATCCATCAGAGTTGGCAGCATATGTATGTTGCTGCAGAAGTAACAGTTTCTAAATGACTCCTATTAACACGTGCGTTTTGCCATGTATCTCCATATGGTCAGTGATGTAGATTGCGTTGACCCTCTGCTTCCTGTGTGTCTCTAATTGACTACGTGTTACAGGTACATTGTGCCATATTGCTGCTTGTCAGTGGTTTAAATTGTGCTTCCTGTGTGTCCCATGCAGATGGGCTCGCTAAAAAATCGACAAACTGAATATCTATTGCACGTACACTTCCCCACACTGCTTTCCGTCAGTGATTTATCTGTAGTTTTAAACCCTTGTTACCTTGCTTCCTGTGTGTTCCATGCAGGTGGGCTTTTGAGGCTTTAACATTACTGGCAGGCATAATCCCCAATGCTGAAGTTGCTGTTGCTGCCATTGGTGTGTGCTTTGGCATACACGTGGTGATATTCCTGTTGATTGACGGCATCAGCATCGCTGTGTCTGTCAGAGTGGCAAATGAGTTGGGTGAGCTGGCCTTCTGCACTGGTGTTCATAGGGTATTGATTTTTCCTGATGTAAAACATGACATAGAGTGCTTACCAACGTGCTCACACTGACCAGCAAGTGACCACATTGTAATGTAAGTCTGCGGAAAAATCAACGATCTGTGTGACAAGTACAAACGTCAAAAAGCACTGAAGTGCTACATTGCATGAGCGCTAGCTTTCAGGTGGCGCAGCTGATTGCATCACACATGGACCCTGCGGCTGTTGGAGCCTTGACTGGAGTGTAGCATCACAGCGTCTAATCGTAACTGCAAGGCCGAATGTCCGCTTTTGAAACGACTTCCTCAGGAAAACTGTGCGATTTTGGGGTCAAACTTGTGTTAGCCCTTCAGCAATGTTTTACCGGTGTCGTGAATCCAGACTAGTAACAGTGTGGCCGCCTGTTGGACATGCTGTTGTTGCAGGAGCTGGTCGGCCTACTGTAGCTAGAGGGGCTGTTTTGACAGGTGTTGTCATGGGGCTGCTGCTCACGCTGGTAATCATCACACCTATGTGGATACTTCCACACTGGGTAGCAGCGGTGTTTACAAATGATCCACAGGTAATGCCTTGCTGTGATGATTCGCAATGCTGAAGCGAGCACAATGTGTTTCGCTTTTCCCTGTGGTGAGCTAGCAAGTTGGTTATGCTGATACTGCTGCTGCAGATGTGATTGTGTTTGTGTGTTATGATCTGACGGTGGTGAAAATGATTAGTCAATATGTTGTGTGACTGCTTCGCAATGCACTGCTGCTGCTCTGCGTACATCACCTTGTCATTTCTGTCATTGCTGCTGCTGCTACTGCCGTTGCAGGTCATTAGCATTGTGGTTGCCTGTCTACCCGGCCTGCTGCTCTCACTTGTCGGTGATGCCATAAACAACGTCCTGTCGGGCTGCATTAGAGGTGCTGGCAAGCAAGCACTCGGATCCGTTGTCAACTTTGGTGCTTTCTGGTGCTTTGGGCTGCCGTTGGCTGGCCTGATGAGTCTACATTGGGGTCTAGGGGCACCGGGATTGTGGTGGGCTATGGCCGTCACCAGTACGGTGCAGTCAGTTGTGTTGGCGTGTGTGACGGGGTGCATGGATTGGCAAGCAGAGGCGCTCAGAGCTAAGAGGTTGCTGAGGTCGCAGTCTGTGCATTGAAGCTAGAGCAGCTTTCACATCTGAGCTAGATTGTAATCATACATGGTGTGAACAACTGAGGGCCAGTTTCGACCAAGTTCAAGCGCTTGGAGTACTCGGCCCCGGCGGCTACCAAAACCTGCTCTAAAAGCCTTGGACTTCACAGCAGGTCTGCAGCTGCTGTCATGCTTAGGCCTTGGGTCTGCAAAACATAGATTCCCAAAGCAACCTGCAGCCTGGAGATTATGCTGTAACAGGTGAAATGCACAAGCTGTTTCCCGGACCATTTGCGACCTCTTGACACCCGTCATTGGTAAGCACCAACTGCCAGCTCCGGAGCGGCTGCGGTAGCAATTCGCAGCCATATGTATACATGCCACGTAGCTATTGCTCCAACAATGTACTATTATTGAAAGCATGACATGCATTGTCTCTGGAAACACCGAAACTCAACAATGAGGTACGG
>NSMO01009855.1:11864-22168 GCA_002588565.1 Coelastrella sp. UTEX B 3026 | reverse complement strand
TTGTCAGCGGCATTGGCTGCAGCTGCAGCGGCAGCCACTGTTGCAGCAGTTGCCAAGGCATCTGAGGCATCTCATGTAGCAGCACAGGAGCCAGCTGGCGAAGCAGCGGAAGAGCAGCTCAAGCTTGGTGCTATCGCGATACAGCAGGGGGTTATCAACCCCACTGACCTGCAGGTGGCGCTCAGCACTTACAAGCACCTCAGGCGCGACGGGCATGCCTTTGATCCCCGCCATGCCCGCCGGGCCTGCAGCATGTACGCCGCAGCACAGACCCATGGCATTGCTGACAAGCGTGACTTCATGGCCGCTGCAGCTTTGTATGGCGTTCTGCGCGAGGATGGCATCACCAGCGCTACTGAGCTGCGGCTAGCAGTAGCAATGTACACAGCTGTCAGGGAAGAAGACATTGCAGACCCTGATGATCTCCACAGCGCTATCACACTGGCAAACGTCGCCAGGTTTGAGGGCATGAATGATGCAGAGGAGCTCAGGGCAGCTCTGAGGGCATCTAGGGGCGCAGGATATGCTGGCAGCATTGCCAGCAGCTACTTCCACAACACAGCAGCAAACGGCGATGTCAACAACCTGGACTTACACCACATGGCAAGGCTGGGGAGTCTTAGAACTACAGGAACCATTGCAGGTGACGGTATGTCTGATACCTACATGCAGCAGCAGGTTGCAGCGCTGCAGCATCAGCTAGAGAATGAGAAGGCAGCGAGGGCCAAGTACGCCAAGCAGCTAGAGCAGCAGGCAGTTGAGTGGATGGGCCAGGTCAAGCTGCTGAAGGAATACATAGACTCCTTGAGGGCTAAGATGCCCACACAGTCAGCAGGCGGCATGCCTACACTGCAGCTGCCCAGCCAGAGCAGAATCAGCAGCGGCGGCGGCAGTGACAGCAAGGCAGCACACCTAGTACGCAACTTGGACCATGACTGGACATCCAAGGCACCTTTGTTTGAGGATGATGCAGCATTCATCCAGGAGGTTGTCAGTGGTGAGGTGCTAGCTCCGGACATGCAGGTCCAGGTTGAGCTGGACCGCCTCCGGCAGAAGTATGAGGCCTGGAACAAGCAGTTCAGGGAGCGCATGCGTGAAGTGCAGGCCACACTGCGCCGCACTGGCTCAACCATCTCAGTAACAGCAGCAGCAGGTGCTGCAGCTGGGCTTATCAACAGTCCCAGCATACTAGCCAACAGGGCAGGCAGCATGAGCAGCAGTATTGACAGTGCAAAAGCAGTGGATCTTCGGAAGATGCCTGACTTGACATCCCCACACCTGCTGGATGGTCAGGGTGTGCACGAGTGGATGAATCAGCAAGGTGTAGGGTCAGACGGTGGAGCGGGTAAGAAGAATAAGATCAAGAATATGCTGAAGCTGGGCAGGCGGTAAGGTTGTGTGGGCCTGTCATCAAAGATTTGCTTGGGAGCTGGTGCAAGAGTTCTGCTTGCATACTCGTAGGGTTGCTGTGGAATGTTTGAAGTGATGTGGCATTATGTCTTGATGCTGAGAGTCGTTGTAGGTGTTGCGGTGAGGAGCAGATTCAGCACTTGTGTGCTAAGTGGATCGACAAAGGGTTGTTGGGCTGACATTTCTAATTGACAATCGATGGTACAAAAGCACTGCAGAGCAACAACAGAATGTATTCCTAGTGACAGACTTGACATGGGCTGATGGGCTGAAAAGTCCATATGTGACTGTTGTATGATTGTTTGCCACAAATGACTTTGACACAATGACAGCCGAGTTGCGTGCATGAGACAAATGATGTGGGATTGGCCACATTCTGGAAGCCTTGTTGCTCTTGCAGCCTTGTTGTTCTGAAGGTATTGGTGTTGTTCTGAAGGGATTGCCATGAGTCTAGCAACAGCTGAGCTTGCCAGCCAACTCTACAGTGCTGGGCAAAGTATAGTACGTGGCCAAGTTTACTGCGAATATGAAGTCACTCGAAAGTAGGGCCAAAACAGAATGTAGACTGGTTTATTGTGTTTGATCGCCCTGATTGGCAAACACATCTGCAGCTCTGGTGATTGAGCACGGGCTGCATTATGCGTAGTAGAATGCATGTTGGTTGTGCTACCAATACCCCTGGTGGTTGTGTCGTCTGAGCTCACTAGCGGTAATGCACTCAAGTGGCATTTCAGGGGCTGGGGAGGTGGCTGCTGCATTTGGGGACACAGAACAACAGCTGCACATCCAGTTGCTTCACATGGCAGCCGTCCACTCAGCACGCAGACATTTGTGTTATTGGTGTGACACTTCACCGGGTCGGATGCTCTAGGGCTCCGATTCAACAGACTGTCTAGATAGAGGCCTGCTGAAACTCCAAGGCCAGCGGCACCAACATGTGGCTTGCATGGTATCAGGGATTGTGTGGGGTTGTTTGGCTGATTGATACTGCTATTCTGTAGTTGCTGGCAGCAGCAATATAAGTACCTATAGGAGGGTGCCTTGTCACGAGTAGCCTTGTACCAAGTACGACACAGCCTGTAGTACACACCAGAGCTCCTTGAGTGGGTCTCCGAGTTCATGGCTGTTTGAAGTCTTATAAAGTCTATGCATGCACAGCTTTTTTTGTCTAGTCTTAACAACACCCTGTCATCAACCACCTGTTTTGCCAGTTGAAACTGCGTTACAGTGCTGCAGTAGTATTAGATGATCATATAGCATGAGTGCACGAGCAGCAGACTCACTAGGCTTACATCCTGGTTATTTGCTATGTTCAGTTAGTTGAGTAGCTAGTTGATTCTGACGAACTGATCTCATCCAGTGGTATCGGATGTAACACTGGCCTGTTTTGGAGCGACCTTGACCGTGACAGACTCATAAGTTGCACCGGTAACAGGGGAAAGAGGCCATGAGGGCATTGTTGCTCCCAAAGGAATGTGTTGCAGAGCGAAAAAAGTGGATGATGGGTTCTTGAAACTCCGAAACTCACCGATCCCGCTGGGTTTAAACCCGATGTCAGGTAAAACCGTCAAGCCTGGTGGCGCGTGCTCTCTTAGCGGCCGGCAGGGTAGCTTCCGGCAAAGCTTGAGTAAGACCTTCTGTACCTGGCAGCATATACACGCGGTCTTTACTGGTTAATGAGCTGAGAAGTTCATAAGCTGTCGCTCAGCGAACTCTGACCAATGTCCGCTGTCTTGATATTGAATGCCACAAAACGGAAGTTCCTTAGTTGTTACGCTTGCACGCTACAGAGCTGCTATTGCACAGCAAAGCCTTCGGACTTGGCAACCGGTACAGACGCAGAACAGCGCGTCCTCACTGTAGCGATAGTTGGCCTACCAAATGCCGGCAAATCAACTTTAGTAAACAGACTAATAGGCACAAAGATCAGCGGGGTGTCGTCCAAGCGCAACACCACAATCAGCACCCAGCTGGGCTGCTTTACAGAGGGCAGCAGCCAGGTGCTGTTGTATGACACCCCTGGACTGGTTGAAGGCCACGTACAGGGAAGCCCACTGGAGCGATTGCGCAGCGCCTGGGCTACAGCTGCCATGGTTGACCAGCTGCTGTTCATAGTGGATGCAGAGCGACAGGTAAGCGTGCTGCTGGGCCATCAACATCATGATGGCACATCGCCAGTTCGGTTCACCAGTTGACAAAGAGCTGGACAACCCACCACCCAGAATGACTGCGTAATGTCTGTGTGGTGTCTCATCTAGTCTGTGACAGACGTATCTGCTTGCTTGTACGTGATGTTTGTACTTTTGCACTGTGCAGTTTCGCCTGCTGGAACAACAGATCATCAAGCTGGCTCAACAGCTCACAACCGGTCCCCCAGACACCTTGCTCCAGAAATGGCAGCAACCACCCACCCTGCTATTCCTTAACAAGCAAGACAAACTGCCAGACAACACACGGGCCATTGCCCTGCAGCAAATCAAGCAGCAGCTCCAGAAGCACACAAAGTTTGAGCATGTGTTCCAAGGTGCAGCTATGTTGGGCCAAGGCGTCAATGAGCTCAAAAAGTACCTGTTGCAACAGGTAGACTTTTGATTAGTATGCATCACTCAAGCAGCCGAGCCCAGCAGCAGCAGCCTGCCGGCGGTGGTATTTGGGCACCAGCTTGCCGGCAGGAGCTGCACCAGCATGTCGCCAGTTAACAGCAGCACTGTTGCAACATACCTCGACTTGCGCACTTGTGCTAGACCACCACATAGTGCTCAGCACAGCCAGGCCCTACCAGCAACCATACATGCCTTCCATTCTGTACAACATCCAACTACTGCCTTTCCCTGTTCTTACAGGCTCGACCTGGCACATGGCTCATGCCCCCTGGTCAAGCAATAGCATCAACACCCGCTGAATTATCAGTGGAGCTCGTACGCGAGAAGCTCTTCAGGCGCCTGAACAAAGAGTTGCCTTACACCCTAACTGTTCAGGCTGAATCAGTCCGCCAACTGCTTGATGGTGCTCTCAGTATAGTTGTCAGCGTGACCGTTAAGAACAAGCGCGTGAGGGCCATGGTGGTTGGTAAAGGTGGTGAAATTATCCAAGGATATGTCACGCTGCCAACACAGCAGGAGTTGAGCAGGATACTGCAAGTCCCTGTGAAGCTGCTGGTTACCATCAAAGCATTGGACAGCTAAGTCAAGTTCAGTGGCCTTCATGAATGGACTGCTGGAGTACTGGAGATTGCCATTCAACAACTTGGCAGTGATCTCCTCTCGGTGCCCAGCGGCTCCATCCCCAGCTCAATGGCTCTGCTTTAGATCAACACGACAACTACATGGTATGTTACGTTACAAATTTGAACACGCAGACACGTAACGTGTTACACGTTTGCATGTCAACCTGCATGCAGATGCAGTCATGCGTTGAAGACAGATTACAAACAGTGGCATCGTCAATGCAACACTCCATGTACACACACAACTTTGCACCAGCCATGTTTTTGACCAATGCATGCAAAGGATCCGGCTGTCAACTAACTTCAAGATGCTACATGCATCATGAAAGCAGGACAAACACCTTGCAGTGATGCTTTGGGAGCAGCAGCACTTTACAATAGCAACTAGCCCAGTCTACATATGAACACATTCTTCAACCCCTACAAATACAAAGCCGTAAGCTATCCCGCCTTTGCTGTCTTGCTCCAGGGTATCAACTGAGCTGAGGCCTGCCACAGCAACAAGCCACATACAACAGGTGGTCGGGCTTTGCGCAAGACATCACCAACACGCGACATCCACGCTGCAGCACGACCATGCTGCAAACTAACAGCCCCACACTCCAAGCAACCTCCATAATCAGGCGGCCTACTGCTCAAAATGTATCAGCATGCTTGATGTGACAGCTGCAGCACCCAGAACAACCACAGCTATCATAGCTTGAAGCCAATTTCCCTAGTCCCCTAGTCCATGAGCGTAGTGAACACAGTCACACCCAGGACTAACCCACTGACCACCACCAACAGCAGCCCTGCCCACCAGCTCTTAGCTGGAGCAAACATGAAGCCAGCATCACGTATGCCAGCTGTCTTGGGAAGTAGTGGTGTTGACTGTTGTGTGCTGTCAGCATCAGCTGCTGCTGCTTCACTGCCAGGGGGAGCCTCACTAGCATCATCATCAGCGTCCTGCAGCAGTGTCAGACAACCAGCAGAGCAATGTGTTGGTTTGCCATAAGTTGGTGTGCCATTTGTCTTCAGCAGTCTGTTGTGTTGGTTGGAATCGTGCTGGTACCATCAGCATGTGCTCAGCACACCCAATGCACATTAGTGCCTGCCGCAAGGTCATGTGCATTGACTTTATGGATCAAGAATTGCTTGTGTTGCCCTGTGAGTTGGTGCTTATGTTGATGATCAATTGCTGTGCGGGAAAATGAATCTGACACCTACAAGTACCATCTGTACTATTCATACGCATGGCGGGAGCAGTCACGGAGTCCTGAGTACTAAGTGCCCATGTGGCTGCGCTTGGTGGCCAATGGGGCAGAGGCACTGCCACAAGTGAGTCTGGACTGCTAGCTGCCGCGCAAATTACAGGCAAACTGTGATAATCATGTGACCTTGCCTCTCTCCAACTATAAGCGTCTCCGAGCGGCTCAACCAGGCTTCGCAACCTGTTTCAACACTCACCGTTACACTGCCAAGGTTGGCATAACTTGACGTGTGCTTGATGATGGCTGCATTCATCAACAAGAGCCCTGGCAGGAAGAATATCATGAAGCTTGCTGCTGTTCCTCCAATCATGTGCAGCACTTGACCCAGATCAGTCACCACCAGAGATGTCAAAACATTGGACCACACAAACACAACCGTGATCATGATGGATACCCAGCCAGGCATCTGCTTGATGTCAAAGGCAGCATCCAGGAGGTCCTGCAAACAGCACCGCGACATTTACATGCCTTGATTGTTAACGCAGTGTCCTTACTGTACTACTCTTAGCAACAGAAGTTCTCTCTAGCCTGTTATTAACAGACATAGTAACTTCATAGTAGTTGATGGACATTGGCAGCGATCATGAATCAGAAGCAAAAACATGACTGTATGCCAGCTGAAAGCCAGTGTGGACGTGCACTGCGATCCTTGGCTAGGCAGATTCCTCTTGCAGACATGGCTCTAGGAGAACAGGTTGTGAGCTAGCTGCCGCTTGGCGCTCCGAGTCAGATCCTATTATGGACAAAGTTTAAAAATATGGCTTGTGCAAGCAGTGTGTATACATGCATATTTGCAACAAGTAGGTTTGTGTGATGCCACCCAACAGTGCCACTGCAATGCCATTGCACTGGCAGTGCAGTCTGTCTGAGACAGCCAGCAGTAGACATTGCATCCTGAGCTGGTACCCCGTGCCTCCAGGCCAGCTCAGCCACTCAGCCGCTCATTGCCCTCACCTCCCAGGCCTTCCTAGCAGGGTTGTGGTTTAGCGGGTAGTGAGCCATCACAACAAACCCAATAACAGCACGAGCTACCTGCAGGATAATAGACACAGGAAGCTCACCAACTGTGTGGCAGAACCCTGGTTTCAGGCAGAAGTGCTTCATGACTTGTTGCTGCTACACAAGGCTGGAACCATACTAGGCAGCAGGCTGTTGTGCACATGTGGCTGCGTAATGCTATACCCGCTGATCAGTTGCATGGGCCTGCCTGCCAGGAATACATAGCTAGCTAGCTGCAGCCGATCAGTTGCATGGGACATTCCTTAAGTCTGCCTGCCAGAAAACTGTAACAATCTGTGCCTGCAGAGTGGCTTGCATGAACTGCAAATCAATATCTGCAAGTCTCAGAGCACTTGTGGGTTATCAGAGTGCTTGGCAAACACGTGAAGATTGTGTAGCTAGACTGTAGCTTGTTTGTATTGTGGCTGGAGGCTCTGTACAACGACAAGTATCGCTGGTGACTTTGACTAATCCTGCTCACCTCAATGAGCACATCATCGGCCGGGAATGAATTGAGCACATTACTGCTGACATTCAGTGGATAAGCAAGGTAACCTGTACACACACAGAAGCCATCAGTCAACAACCATGCTGGCGCCACCCAGATTCTTCTCAACAAAGCAGCACAGACTTGTTGTAAGGGAGTGTCACATTGTACTGTACTGGAGAAATATGCACACGCAACAGGCAGGAACCATGGTGCCAATCAGTCTCCAGGACCCAATTTACTGCTCACGTTGATACCTCAAAGGAAATTGCAGTCGCTGTTGCAGATGCTTTGCAGGGTGCAGCTCTGCTGTGTCTCACCTGCCACCCCAACTGACATATACCCCATAAGGATGATTGTTGCAGCACTGATGATGGCACCAAGCATCCCTGAAACACAAGTAACAGCACTACCCAGTCATGAACATATGACATACATGCCGGCAAGCTGACTGGCAAACATGCAGCAACATGACCGCAAAGGGTGTGTTGGCGGGACTACACTGGTATGCACATCTCTGCACAACACCACCAGCAAAGCATGCATGCTAGCACGCCGAGCCTGTGTATAAGTGTGAATTTACAGGACAAATGCTTCAAACATACAACACACAGCTGTTGCTGCAGGCTTGTGTCCTTTGCTGACAGCAGACTGGGAGCTAATGAGTGTCTGTTCATATCAACGGCGTGACAGGCTTCTTTGTGACTTTTAAAGTGTATTAGCCCAAGCTCTCAACTGCACCTGCCACAAGCTATCATGCACAGAAAACAGTGTGCCAGGAACCAGCTTGCTGTGCTGGCTGCTTAGTTGCTGCCCTGCCTCACCTATGAGCTTGTAGGTGTGGGGTTTAGGGGCCAACGGCCCAAGCTCATGATACTCAGTGGGGCTGCAGGAACATGAGATATGTACACAAGTTTCAGATTCGTTCTGCATGGACATCCAAGTATCTTATGTCCAGGATTAAATCAAGAGTCTGGTTGACCCAACAGATGGCCTTGAATAGCACCTGCTGCTCTTGAACAGCTGTGATTGCACTGCAATGACCGTTGCTGTTCTAAGCAGGCCAGATTGTGCAACCGCTGGCCACATAGTACAGCCCTAGCCATGTACTGTCTGATGACCACACTGGCTCAATATTTGATTTCATGTGCTGGACTTACTTCGCTGGCAATGTCTTGATGAGTCTGCTAGGGTAATGCTCCAGCTCATAAAACACTGAGACAGTGTTGGCGTGACAGTTGAAGCCGAATACAACAATGGGCAGTGCATACAGGGCCTTGATGTTGAGATGAAACAGCGCCACATTCTCCCACGGATCAGACCGTGCTTTGACAGCCTGCGCAGTACAAGGTGATAGTGAATCACTGCTGTTAGCAGCTGAGAAATAACAAATAACAATAACTCTTGCCATCAAATAAGAGAATATTTTCTGCACTTTCTACCTGAGCCTGTACACCTTTCGCTCAGCAGCCTCATGAAGTCGGTCTCACCGCCAATAGGCTGCAGCTGCACTTGCTAAGTGTGCTATGCAGTCACAACGAGTGAAATGGTTGATGCGTACAGAGCTCACGCCTTGCATCAGTGCCATAATTAGCTGCAGCAGCAGCACTGCCTAGCCAAGCCTCACCTGGCCACCCCTGACCATGACAGCTACCGCAGTGTAGATGAACCCTAGCACTGCTGCAACACTGATACGCTCTGCATCAGGTGGAGGACAGCAGTCAAGCACAACATCAGTATCAAACCAGGACAGCTTGCTGATATGCAGGAGCACCATCTGTTACATGCACTGGGGACATACAAAAAGGATTACATCTGTTGACAAGTAACCCAACCCATGCATAATCCGGCAGACCTTGCTGGTAGTACCACACTGCATGCAAATGTGCTAGTCAGCTGTCAGCTACCAGTTGCATGGGCACATCAAGTACACACCACCAGCTGTCAGTTGCACGATTACTCGTGATTTTGCTGCACATGCATCCCAAGCCAAGCAGGGACTTGTGATCGCTTACCAAGTGCTGATAGGTTCCTTGGGAAGCACAGGAATGTTACGATCACCCCCACTGTGAATATGACAACAGCCCTCTGTGAGAACCAGGCATCAGTGCCAAAGTGTAATGCTGATAAGCTAGTAAATGTGTCAGCCATGATGACCTGGCAGCAGGACACACAACAGTAGACCACATGAGGCAGAGCATAGCAGGGAACAGCAGCTCATAGCAAACAGCGGTCCAAGCAAGCAGACGCCCAAGCAGGCACTTGATGCCTGCAGTGTTACATGGCAGGGGTTTTCATGGCAAGGAGCACGTCAGGGGTGTACACGGGCAATCCTGTTGGCTTTGGGAGGAATGCACGAGCACTCCTGACCAAACACTGCACAATGCAGCATGAGTGAGGCACATATGGCTTCAATTGCATTGTGGCTATCCTTGCCGCATGCTCTTGACTGCTGCTTGTTTGGGGGAATGCACAGCTGCAAAGATACTGTCATGAAGTGGTACCTTCCTTATTGCTGCCACACTGCTGCCTGAATAGTTACAATGTCTCAGAGAGGCTGCTCTGGAATGTAACGAACAATTCGCCAACCATCACCATAACTTGTTGCAGGTCAAACAGTAGGTCGTAGCTGTGAATGGCGCGAAGCGCTGCCGAAGCTCTCAAAAACCACATCGACTCTGCTACTACAACTCTGCAAAGCGCCAAGTCAGATTGTCATGGGCTGGACCGGGGCTGGGTGATCAGCACAATGACTACATGCACCTATGGAGACAGCAGCAGACCCCGATATTCAGCTCACCAGATATGCCACACACGAACCCCACAAGTATATGAGCATTACTGCTGACAGCCCTGCTGCTGTCTTCTTGCCCAGAGCTCGTCGTATGAGGCTGCCATAGCTGTTGGCATCGTAGCGCTCCGAAAACTTTGC
>NSMO01009855.1:0-10118 GCA_002588565.1 Coelastrella sp. UTEX B 3026 | reverse complement strand
GGATGCAGAGCGACAGGTAAGCGTGCTGCTGGGCCATCAACATCATGATGGCACATCGCCAGTTCGGTTCACCAGTTAGCAAAGAGCTGGGCAACCCACCACCCAAAACGACTGCGTATTGTCTGTGTGGTGTCTCATCTAGTCTGTGACAGACGAATCTGCTTGCTTGTGCGTGATGTTTGTACTTTTGCACTGTGCAGTTTCGCCTGCTGGAACGAGAGATCATCAAGCTGGCTCAACAGCTCACAACCGGTCCCCCAGACACGTTGCTCCAGAAATGGCAGCAACCACCCACCCTGCTATTCCTTAACAAGCAAGACAAACTGCCAGACAACACACGGGCCATTGCCCTGCAGCAAATCAAGCAGCAGCTTCAGAAGCACACCAAGTTTGAGCATGTGTTCCAAGGTGCAGCTATGTTGGGCCAAGGCGTCAATGAGCTCAAAAAGTACCTGATGCAACAGGTAGACTTTTGATTAGTAATGCATCACTCAAGCAGCCGAGCTCAGCAGCAGCAGCCATGCAGTGCTATTTGGGCACCAGCCTGCCGGCAGGAGCTGCACCAGCATGTCGCCAGTTAACAGCAGCATTGTTGCAACATACCTCGACTTGCGCACTTGTGCTAGACCGCCAAATAGTGCTCAGCACAGCCAGGCCCTGCCAGCAACCATACATGCCTTCCATTCTGTACAACATCCAACTACTGCCTTTCCCTGTTCTTACAGGCTCGACCTGGCACATGGCTCATGCCCCCTGGTCAAGCAATAGCATCAACACCCGCTGAGTTATCAGTGGAGCTCGTACGCGAGAAGCTCTTCAGGCGCCTGAACAAAGAGTTGCCTTACACCCTAAACGTTCAGGCTGATTCAGTTCGCCAACTGCTTGATGGTGCTCTCAGTATAGTTGTCAGTGTGACCGTTAAGAACAAGCGGGTGAGGGCCATGGTGGTTGGTAAAGGTGGTGAAATTATCCAGGGATATGTCACGCTGCCAACACAGCAGGAGTTGAGCAGGATACTGCAAGTCCCTGTGAAGCTGCTGGTTACCATCAAAGCTTTGGACAGCTAAGTCAAGTTCAGTGGCCTTCATCAATGGACTGCTGGAGTACTGGAGATTGCCATTCAACACCTTGGCAGTGATCTCCTCTCGATGCCCAGCGGCTCCATCCCCAGCTCAATGGCTGTGCTTCAGATCAACACGACAACAACATGGTATGTTACGTTATATATTTGAACACGTGGACACGTAACGTGTCACACGTTTGCATGTCAGCCTGCATGCAGATGCAGTCATGCGTTAAAGACAGATTACAAACAGTAGCATTATCAATGCAACACTCCATGTACACAGGCAACTTTGCACCAGCCGTTTTTGACCAATGCATGTAATGCTGTCAACTAAGTTTGGGAGCAGCACTTTACAATAGCAACTAGCCCAGTCTACATTTGATGTACATTTGAACCCATTATTCAACCCCTACACATACAAATTGGTAAGCTATCCCGCATTTGCTGTCTTGCTCCAGAGTATCAACTGAGCTGAGGCCTGCCACAGCAACAAGACACACACAACAAGTGGTCGGGCTTTGCGCACGACATCACCAACACCCAACATCCACGCTGCAGGACGAACACCAGCAAACTAACAGCCCCACACTCCAAGCAACCTCCATGATCAGGCAGCCTGCTGCTCAAAATGTATCAGCATGCTTGGTGTGACAGCTGTAGCACTCAGAACAACCACAGTGATCATAGCATGATGCCATCTTCCCTAGTCCCTTAGTCCCCTAGTCCATGAGTGTAGTGAACACAGTCACACCCAGGACTAACCCACTGACCACCACCAACAGCAGCCCTGCCCACCAGCTCTTAGCTGGAGCAAACATGAAGCCAGCATCACGTATGCCAGCTGTCTTAGGGAGTAGTGGTGTTGATTGTTGTGTGCTGTCAGCATCAGCTGCTGCTGCTTCACTGCCAGGGGGAGCCTCACTAGCATCATCATCAGCGTCCTGCAGCAGTGTCAGACAAACAGCAGAGCAATGTGTTGGTTTGCCATAAGTTGGTGTGCCATTTGTTCAGCAGTCTGTTGTGTTGGGAAGGAATCGTGCTGGTACCATCAGCATGTGCTCAGCACACCCAATGCACGGTGCCTGCCGCAAGGTCATGTGCATTGACTTTATGGATCAAGAATTGCTTGTGTTGCCCTGTGAGTTGGTGCTTATGTTGATGATCAATCGCTGTGCGGGAAAATGAATCTGACACCTACAAGTACCATCTGTACTATTCATACGCATGGCGGGAGCAGTCACAGAGTCCCGAGTACTAAGTGCCCATGTGGCTGCGTTGGTGGCCAATGGGGCAGAGGCACTGCCACAAGTGAGTCTGGACTCCTAGCTGCCGTGCAAATTACAGGCAAACTGTGATAATCATGTGACCTTGCCTCTCTCCAACTATAAGCGTCTCCGAGCGGCTCAACCAGGCTCCGCAACCTGTTTCAACACTCACCGTTACACTGCCAAGGTTGGCATAACTTGACGTGTGCTTGATGATGGCTGCATTCATCAACAAGAGCCCTGGCAGGAAGAATATCATGAAGCTTGCTGCTGTTCCTCCAATCATGTGCAGCACTTGACCCAGATCAGTCACCACCAGAGATGTCAAAACATTGGACCACACAAACACAATCGTGATCATGATGGATACCCAGCCAGGCATCTGCTTGATGTCAAAGGCAGCATCCAGGAGGTCCTGCAAACAGCTCAAAGCAAACACATGACATATATAAGATATCCACCAGCCATGATTCTAGGCCATCAGCCCCGCATCAAATGGTGCAGAAACAACAGCACCCAAAGCAGTGATTTTATCACTGCCGTGCTTCATCAAACACTTGCATGGTTGTTGATGCAGTGCCCTAACTTGTTTCATGCCAGCTAAAAGCCAGTGTGGGCGTGAACTGCAATCCTCTGCTAGGCAGATTGTTCTTGCACGCATTGGCTCTAGGAGAACAGGTTGTGAGCTAGCTGACCGCTTGGTGCTCCGATTCAGATCAGACTGTGGGAGCGCATCTGACCTGTTGCACGGCTCAGTCACCTTGACTGCAGAAAGGTTGATATATAGCTTATGCAAGCATTGTATACACCATGCATATTTGCAACAAGCAGGTTTGTGTGCTGCCACCCAACATTGCCACCGCAAAGGAGGCAAAAAGCAATAGACATTGCATCCTGAGCTGATAGCCCCTCCAGGCCAGCTCAGCCGCCCAATCCTCTCACCTCCCAGGCCTTCCTAGCAGGGTTGTGGTTCAGCGGGTAGTGAGCCATCACAACAAAACCAATAACAGCACGAGCTACCTGCAGACAACCGACACAGGAAGCTCACCAACTGTGTGGCAGAACCCTGGTTTCAGGCAGAAGTGCGCCGCGGTCTGCTGCTGCTACAAGAGGCTATAACCCTTCTATACAGCAGGCTGTTGTGCAGCAGTGGCTGCGTACTGCTATAGCTGATCAGTTGCATGGGAATTTCCTAAGCCTGCCTGCAGGAATTTGTAACAATATGTGCCTGCAGAGTGCCTTCAATGAACTGCTATTCAACATCTGCAAGTCTCAGAGCAGTTGTGGGTTATCATGTGCTTTGGAACACACGTAAAGCTTGTATACCTAGACTGCAGCTTGTCTGGCTTGTGGCCGGAGGCTATGTGAATGACAAGCATCACTAGTAACTTTGTGTATCCTGCATACCTCAATTAGCACATCATCGGCTGGGAATGAGTTGAGCACATTACTGCTGACATTTAGTGGGTAAGCAAGGTAACCTGTACACACACAGAACCATCAGTCATGAAACAGTGCTGGGGTCAGCCAGAGTTTTCCCAACAAACAGCACAAATCTCTAAAACAGCGTCACAATATCCTGTACTAGGGAGTAGCTGCACACCCAACAAGCAGGAACCATGATGCCGATCAGTCTCCAGGTCCCAGAAACTGCTCACGCCCGGGACCTCAGAGCAAATAGCAATTGGTGTTGCTGATGCTTTGCAGGGTGCAGCACTGCTGTGTCTCACCTGCTACCCCGACTGACATATACCCCATAAGGATGATTGTTGCAGCACTGATGATGGCACCAAGCATCCCTGAAACACAAGTAACAGCACTACCCAGTCATGAACATATGACATACATGCCGGCAAGCTGACTGGCAAACATGCAGCAACATGACCGCAAAGGGTGTGTTGGCGGGACTACACTGGTATGCACATCTCTACACAACACCACCAGCAAAGCATGCATGCTAGCACGCCGAGCCTGTGTATAAGTGTGAATTTACAGGACAAATGCTTCAAACATACAACACACAGCTGTTGCTGCAGGCTTGTGTCCTTTGCTGACAGCAGACTGGGAGCTAACGAGTGGCTGTTCATATCAACGGCGTGACAGGCTTCTTTGTGACTCTTAAAGTGTATTAACCCAAGCTCTCAACTGCACCTGCCACAAGCTATCATGCACAGAAAACAGTGTGCCGGGAACCAGCTTGCTGTGCTGGCTGCTTAGCTGCTGCCCTGCCTCACCTATGAGCTTGTATGTGTGGGGTTTAGGGGCCAACGGCCCAAGCTCATGATACTCAGTGGGACTGCAGGAACATGAGATATGTACACAAGTTGCAGACACCTTCTGCATGGACATTCAAGTATCTTATGTCCAGGATTGAGTCAAGATCCTGGTTGACCCAACAGATTGCGTTGAATAGCACCTGTTGCTCTTGAACAGCTGTGATTGCACTGCAATGACCGTTGCTGTTCTAAGCAGGCCAGATTGTGCATCCGCTGGCCACATAGTACAGCCCTAGCCATGTACTGTCTGCATGACCACACTGGCTCAATATTTGATTTCATGTGCTGGACTTACTTCGCTGGCAATGTCTTGATGAGTCTGCTAGGGTAATGCTCCAGCTCATAAAACACTGAGACAGTGTTGGCATGACAGTTGAAGCCGAATACAACAATGGGCAGTGCATACAGGGCCTTGATGTTGAGATGAAACAGCGCCACATTCTCCCACGGATCAGACCGTGCTTTGACAGCCTGCATAATAGAAGGGGATAGTGAATCATCGCTGTTAGCAGCTAAGCAATATCAACTGCCCTCTTTGCGGTATGTAGAAGAGGTTCCTCTGCCAATCCTGCTTGAGACCGAGCGCCTTTTGCTCAGCAGCCTCATGATGGTCAGTTCCACCGCCAACAGGCTGCAGCTGCACATGATAAGTGTGCTATGCAGTCACAACTAGACAGATTTGTTGATGTCACAGGTCACGACGCCTTTCATCTTTGCCAACACTATCTGCAGCAGCAGCACTGGCTAGCCAAGCCTCACCTGGCCACCCCTGACCATGACAGCTACCGCAGTGTAGATGAACCCTAGCACTGCTGCAACACTGATACGCTCTGCATCAGGTGGAGAACAGCAGTCAAGCAGGTGGAGAACATCAGTATCAAACCAGGACAGCTTGCTGATATGCAGGAGCACCAACTGTTACCACCATGCACTGGGGACATACAAAAAGGATTGCATCTGTTGACAGGTAACCCATGCATAATCCGGCAGACCTTGCTGGTAAAACTACACTGCATTTGAATGTGCTAGTTCAGCTGTCAGCTGCTAGTTGCACGGGCACATCAAGCATGCACTGTCAGCTGCCAAATGCACAGTGACAAGTGACAAGTAGATCCACTGCACATATATCTCAAGCCAAGCAGGGACTTATGATCGCTTACCAAGTGCTGATAGGTTTCTTGGGAAGCACAGGAATGTTACGATCACCCCCACTGTGAATATGACAACAGTCCTCTGTGAGAACCAGGCATCAGCGCCAAAGTGTATTGCTGATAAGCTAGTGAATGTGTCAGCCATGATGACCTGGCAGCAGAACACGCACAGTAGACCCCATGAGGTATACGAGGGAACATCAGCCAACACCAAACAGTGGCCCAAGCAAGCACATGCCCAAGCAGGCACTTGATGCCTGCAGTGTTACATGGCAGGGGTCTTCATGGCAGGGAGCACGTCAGGGGTGTACACGGGCAATCCTGTTGGCTTTGGGAGGAATGCACGAGCACTCCTGACCAAACACTGCACAATGCAGCATGAGTGAGGTGCATATGGCTTCAGTTGCATTGTGGCTATCCTTGCCGCATGCTCTTGACTGCTGCTTGCTAGGGCGATGCACAGATGCAAAGATACTGTCATGTACTGTTACCTTCCTTGCTGCTGCCAAAATAGTTACAATGTCTCAGAGAGGCTGCTCTGGAATGTGGCAATCAGGTCGCCAACCATCACCATAACTTCTTGCAGGTCAAGCAGTAGGTTGTAGCTGTGTATGGTGCGAAGCGCTACCGACGCTCTCACAAACCACATCGACTCTGCTACTACAACTCTGCAAAGCGCCAAGTCAGATTGTCATGGGCTGGACCGGTGCTGGGTGATCAGCACAATGAACTTGAAACGCTTGCTAGCTATGTCTACATGCACCTATGGAGACAGCAGCAGACCCCGATATTCAGCTCACCAGATATGCCACACACGAACCCCACAAATATATGAGCATTACTGCTGACAGCCCCGCTGCTGTCTTCTTGCCCAGAGCTCGTCGTATGAGGCTGCCATAGCTGTTGGCATCGTAGCGCTCCGAAAACTTTGCCAGTACATACATGGTGAAGGTCTCCAGGGAGGACACCACCAGACACAAGATGATGCATCCTACCAAACCTGTGTGTGTGCAACATATGGGAGGCTGGTTAGCACTGAGCAACTGAGGCTACAGTCAACGGAGCAGCTGCAGTTGTGTCTGCTGTTGGTCATGCCAACTCCTTTCGAGCTGTAATGATGTCCTGCGGCATGTGCTGCTGCTGTGCCAGCGTCAATGCAGCTGCATGGAGCCAGCTAGGATACACTGACTGTTGGCTACCGGGCCAACCCGGCAAGCAGCTTCAGCCGGCTGTGCTGCATGTCAGTGTCGCTGTTCTGAGCCTGCGGTGCGCGGCTCCGAGGTAACAAATCGCACCTGCACACTCGAATGCATATGGTAGCGACAACACGCCAGCGCCTATGGCTGAATTACATAGTGTAAACACTGACGACAAGCTGCTTGCACCCTCTGTTCCAAGAACCACCCGCACTCTTTGCCTGCAGGACAGGTTGACGGTGGCCGAGTTCAGTGTGAATGGCAGTTTCAAAGTGCTGGCAGGACGTGGTGGTGTAGCTCACCCCACTGTAGCAGCAGGCGTACCGGACAGCGAGTAGTCAATGGCTGCTTATACAAGTCTGTCTTGCAACTTCATTGCTGCAAATGAGGCCCAGCATGGACTCAGCAAGGGTTGTTTTGCAGGCTCTGCCAGAACAGTAACTGTGCTCACTCTTGTTATCATGCGGCCCGCGCTACACTCACTTAGCGCCCGTCAGGCCCCCAACTTCTTCAACTTGAACTCGGGGCTCAGGGCTTCGTGCCTTGGGCCTTTCAACGAGACAGCATAAGGACGGGTTGAGCTTGGACACAGGCGTGCGTGCAACGTGTCCAGAGCACAGCATGTACGCTGCACAGCCCCACAACGGCTCACATTGCAACTAGCGTACCTAGGATTGTAGTAGTTTGCGCGACTCGGGTCATTCTCGTCCATGATCGTTTGCCCACACTGTCCTACTGTTCGATGCCTCGTTCAAACTTGAAAGGTCAGTGCAGCTGCTGAGCCGCTCAGCTCAGGCACTTGGTTTTCAAGGCGTAGTAGATGAACCTCTTTGACAGGTGTCCCTGCCACCACGGCGGGGACGCGCCTAAAGGGAACGCTGGTGACTGACTGGACCGACGCTGGTGTGGCCTTGGGATTGGTTATGGCACCCGATCCTCAGACTCGGCACTGTCACCAGCTTCAAGCATATCGGATCAAGGCTCTCCAGGAGCTGAGCGGACCTGCCTGTAAGCAGTTTCTGCGACATGCGCTTCCCCAACTTCTCAAAGCAGCAACGACGTGAGATGTACTACCGCAGTGCATATCCAGACTGTTGGCTGACCATCGTGCTGTTACCGCCTTTCTAGTGTGAAACGGACTCCTGCAAAACGGAGGGCCCAGACCTGTATGTAGCGAGGACCGCGCCTGCTTGCAGATAGACAAAGTAGTATGCATCTACATATTTAAGAAAAGATGGCCATAGCCATGCTGGTGTATGAAAACGACAAGCTGTCGTCCAGTGGACACGCACAGGAGCCTTTGCAAACTCCGCCGGAACAAGATGTAATAGACCCAGAACCAGTCCTGTTGCAGCCTTTGCAGCCGTCCCTAGATGTGCATAAGCCTCTGCTGCTGGACGTATGGCACGTCCAGGCCAACTTCCAGTGCAATCCTCCCGACTGGAGCCTTCCGCCTCACGATGATCAGCAAGCGGAGTTTCAAAAAGGCTGCGTATATGCATTGGAGTATGAGGTACAAGTGCAGCAAGCTGACATACCACCTCCATCAGCCAGCGCCCCATCTGAGGTGCCCCACCAGCAAGTGGTGGCAGCTTTGAGCGAGGATGGGTGGCGCGCAGTCAAATCATTTGTGGGGCCTGTACAAGAACATCTCCCGGTAAGACAATGCAGGCAATACTCCTCACCAGCACAACTGCCCAACTGTCAGTTGCTGCACTGGCTGGTTGGTTGGCAAGCAAGGCAGGGCCAGCACCCCTTCGCATGAATCAGCTATGCTCAGGTACACGCTGTCAATGCTCGCAGGTGTCTGGGCTGCGAGCAGGACGTTTTTATGCTGCACGTATTGTGGCAACAGCATCATGCACCTATGCAGTGGGCGAGGAGCAGCAGTTGGTGGAGTTTGCAGCAAGCAGCTCCGAAATCCTGACTTTCAGGACCCAGCCCACACCACCCGGGCAGATGCAGGCCCCAGCATTAGCGCAGCGAGCTCGCACAGCACTCAAGGTAGGCTGCTGTCACTGTTCAAATGTCTCGCACAGCACTCAAGGTAGGCTGCTGTCACTGTTCAAATGTCGCTTGTTGGTGTCCTAGCGCTCTCGGAAGCACAATTGAGGCACGCAGCAGAGCAGAATCACTAGCAGCAGTGCCATAAATGTTGTCAGTCAGGGAAGCCATCGAAGAGGTATGCAGAGTGCTGCATTCGCCTCGTGGGTGCACGTGCCTTCACTTGATGCACTTTGCATGTGTGTTTGCAGCTGAAATGGGCTGTCCCTGATGAGACTGGTGGAGAGCTCATCACACAGTATGAGCTATTGGTGACACCACAGCCGCTGGGCTGGGAGGGGCCACAAGCAGATGAGCAGGTTTGTGCCCCTGCCTGTTGCATACCCGGAGCTGTTGCATAGCAGCTGGCATTACATCTCTGCCAGTGTTGATATGCATGGCTTGCGCATGCGTTGTGTTCAGCTGCAAAAGGCTGGTCTCTGATGTTGGCATGATGTGGAGGCAAGCTACACAATAGGTCAACATGCTACATGCTACGAAGATAATCAACATCTGAAAGACAAGTTGAGCCCTTCTCAAGGTATTGATGCTTGCCTACTTTATGGTGTTGCAGGGCTGGACGCAGTTGTATGTTGGTGATGAGCGCAGCTACAAACTGGGCAAGCTAGGCCCGGGGCAGCGTTTCTCTTTCAAGATACGGGTGGGTACTTCTAGGACATTGCTGCCGCGCTAGCCTCACCACTGCTAGGAAGTCCGCTGGCACGTATCCGTGCATATCCCCGCAGCCTAGACCTGCAGCAAAGGCCACAGCACGCCTTGCAGATGGGGCAGCAGCTACTGCGCCATGTTGTGGATGCAGGCCTTTGCTTGTGCTTGAAGCTGTGCACTGTGTTGTTCCTGCAGTCGTTCAACAGTCTTGGTAGTGGTCCCTGGAGTCTTCCCAGCACCTTCACAACGCAGCCATCAGTGCCAGGTCAGCCAGACTCACCAGTCCAGGTGTCTTCCACTGAGGTGGGTGGCTTTATTGGACAGGTTGTTAGTAGTGATAGCACTGCTGAATCTACTGTGTTGGTGGGTGCAGCTGCCACAGCAATCTGCTGCTGGTGATTTCGTCCTGCGACAGACTTGCGGCTGGTTGTCACTGCCACTGTGCCAGGTGT
>NSMO01009851.1:0-11242 GCA_002588565.1 Coelastrella sp. UTEX B 3026 | reverse complement strand
TGCCCATCACCATCGAACCCTAAAGCCGGCCCCGGAGCCCTGTCAGCCACCAAGGAAGGAGACTCTGGCACGCCAGGGCAACAAGCGCAAGCGCGCCAGCAGCAACAGCTCCAGGAGCACCAAACAGGCACGCTGCCAATCATTGCCCATCAAGAGGCAGCCCCTTCAGCAGCACACAACACCACAGCTGGCAGCGGGTCATTAGGGTCAGCCCTCAGTGAGCCAGAGTCACAGCAGCCGCAACTGAAGAAACCCCAGTTGGCAGTGTGCAAGTTCTGGGTGAACAGCGGCCAATGTGCCAAAGGCTCAGCGTGCCCGTATGCCCATCTGCAAAGCTCGGCATTGAGGCCAACAAGGAGCAGCTGGCTCAAAGACAGGTAGGGTCCTTGATTACAGATAGCCTTGCCAGCGATTGTCATCAGGACGATGTGCCAGAGCACATGCGACCCCTGTAAAACAGACAGCTGCTATGGGATGGCCTTGCAAGGTCTGTCAGGCGGCATGCACTGCATGGTCACTGCTGTGATAATTGAACACCAGCTGTCCTGCTGCAACCATGGCGTACAAGCCTGGTCAAGGGAAGCCTGGCTGCAACCATCATCATGGTATGGTGATCGTAAGCGCAGACAACAGCTGCGGCCACCCTTGCCTTGGCAGCTGCCTACTGGAGCTTTTCTGTCTCACATCGCTGAGGCTTAGCGCAGACCATCGCTGTAAACGTACTCTTTGCCTGTTTCTCGCAGGCAGGAGCGGCGGCAGGTCCTGTCCTCCTCATTAGGTTACTGTCACAGTGAGTCAGCAGCAGCCAAGGGGCGCAGGGCGCAGCTGTTTGCAGCCTGGCTTGTGGAGAAGTATGGCAGGGATGTGCTCAGTGAGGGTGCGGGTGTGCTGGATGTGGCAGGTATGTTGGTTTTGCACATTACTGAGCCTGGGGTCTGTGCGAGTTCAAGCCCGGGGTCAGTGCTCCATGTGATTGCATGATGAGAGCTTTGGGTGCTACATGCGGTGGACATGCGGTGCAGGTGTGCAAATTGTGCTTGTGGACTCTGCTTTCACACCCTGAGCCCTTCAACACTGTCAGCGGAAGCAACAACGCTACTGGTTGTGCCCATTCCCTTCAGGCAGGCCTGTCAGCCGCCACCTACTATGAAGGAACGGGCCTCCTACATGCCCTCACTACAAGAGGCTGGGTAGCTGGTGACGTGGGTGTGGCAAACTGTGTGCCGAATTTTGTCACCAGCTTCAGTATACTCTGTATGTACAGGTTAGGGCCCCTAAAGCTGACCTGGCCTATGTTGTGTGCCGCATCTGCAGGTGGCGCTGGTGGCATGACTTTTGAGCTGTCTGTTGTACATGGTGTGAAGTGCACGCTCATAGACCCACGAGTCCTGAAGCTCAACAAGCAGCAACATAAGCAGCTCAGGGAGTTCGGCAAGACAGCACTGCTGACTACATGGACAGCTGAGCAGTTGAAGCAGCAGCAAGGGGTGCAGGCACTTGGAGGTATAGCTGACAAGCAAAATGACTGGCAGGAGCTGCAGTCGCAGGGAACGATAACTCAGATACATCCAGTGCCAAGGCAGCAGAACACCGTGCAGGACACGATGGCGGCCGGCCAGCAGCAGCATCCCTTGCAGGACAGCTCACACCAGCAAACAGCATCACCTGACGATGTACGAGAGCTCGAGATGGGGCTGCAAGGGGAACTTACTGACAGAAGCAGCGGTGCCATAGTGCAGTTTTACCAGGTGCAAGGCTGGTTTGGTCCCGAGTTGTGGCGCAGCAGTGGTTGGCGGCAGCTGCTGAACGACTGCTCACTGGTCATTGGCCTGCACCCTGACCAAGCTACAGAGCCCATACTGGATTACGCAGTGGAGTGTTCGAAGCCGTTTGCTGTTGTGCCATGTTGTGTGTTTCCACGGCTGTTCCCAGACAGACATTTAGTCAGGGGCAGTGCAACCGTGCCTGTGGTGACTTATGCCGAGTTGGTGGAGTACCTAGTTACGAAAGCAGGCGCACAGCAGCACGTGCTGCCGTTTGAAGGTGCAAATCTTGTGGTGTACAGGCAGTAACACAGCTGAGGCGCAACATTACTGCTCTGTGACTTAGGGTTCACAGCTGTGGTGCAGCTGGTTCCGGCAGTCAGCGTGGGACTGGTGAATTGTGGTAGCTTCGGGCTTATCATGATGTTCTGATTGTCACAACACTGGTTCCTGCAACATGTAGCTTGTTCTGAGCAGCTGGTCACCAAATGCTGTGGCTGTTGCAATGCCTTTGAACTTGTGATCATGTCGGTCCTTTCAGTACCATCATGCAGTATGGGGTACTACGTTCAACAGCGCCGGCGGCAAGTCCACGGGCTGCCAGGCTGTTCGCGCTGCCCATAGATGCTGTCTCGACGCGCTGCTACGCGACAGCCGCGACTGCTCCATCGCAAGTGCTTGCTCTTGCCCATGGAGACGTACATGTACATTGGTTTCATAGTGAAAAGGTGGGTGTCCTGCGTGTATAGCGGGTTGGCTTTCAGGTGCACTCTCTGTCTGCATACTCCAGTGCATTGGCTGTTCCGGTGGCGTGTTGCCAGCTTTGAGCACGATGAACTACAATAACAGGTTAACGACGGGCACATCGGTGAATACACGCGGCTACTATCTCCAGCAGAGCAGCAGCGTGTGAGGGAGTCAGGAGATGCAGCAGTTCAGCAGCAGCGCATCCTTGCTCGAGCTTTTGTCAGATCCACGTTGTCCAGATACTTGCCGAGGACAGAGCCCCAGCAGGTAAGACATCTCTGCCCCTTTGTGCAGCACGGCTTTGGATCATACTACAGCTGGCTGGCACAAGCAGTACAGGACATCTCCTGCCAGTAGCCATGAGTAAACATGTGACATTGGATTTCGTGGTCCAGTTGCTAGCAAGCAGTATAAACACAGGAAACTGTGTTGACAAAAACATAGATGCATCAGGCAACGTGGGTGCGTAGGGTAGGGCTCCCCAGCATGTGGGGAGGGCTCAGATGCCTTCAATCTCCTGTGTACACCATCTGCAAGTATGCTTCAGTCCAGCTTCTCGCCACTCAGCAAATGTGCAACATAAAGCAAAGTATGCAGCAGCTGCTTAGGAGGTCACAACTGCAGCTGCTGAACCGTAGCGATAAGCATTATTTGGTCTGCTGCTGTCTGGTGCGCCTATTGCAGTTGTCATTTGGTGCTGGGCCTCATGGCAAGCCACACCTCATCCCCCAGTCAGCTGCAGCATCAGCTCAGGTCATTGCAGGACACCTGCAGTTCAACCTGTCACATACAGCTTCACTGTTAGGTAGGCAGCAGCAGACCAGCGGGTCTGAGCAGTAGCTGTACTTCACATGTCTTCTTATGTGTTGATGCAGCCGCTGCTATCTCTGTTGCTCCCACACTGTGGGGCAAGCTAGGGAGCACAGATCATGCCCATTTCCTGATGTAACACACTCCACAAAGACATCATTGAGATCAAACAGGGAGCCGAGACAAGTGCGTCAGATACGCCATCCTGCACTGACACAGACGCATATGTGGCTGGTGCGCTCTATCTAAGCCACTGCTTGTGGGGCCCGCTGCAGGCTGTGCTGTCACCCTTGGCTGTCCCGTTGGCCTTGATGTTGAACTGGCATCTCGTGCAACATTCCACAAGGATGTGATCAAGATTGCGCGCAGGAAGTTTTCACCTAAGGAGGTAGCACAACTTGAAGGTGGGTTGCAGTGCACAGCTGGGTTCAGTGGGCACATCAACCAGGTTCAGTACTGCAACAGACTTCACTACTGCCTGGTCACTTCATTGTTCACAGCACTGGCACTGTTGAGTGAACTGGTCGCCTTGAATAAACACAACTCTCTATCACGTCTTTGCATGGTGTGTTCATTCAGTCAAGACACCAAACTACCAGCAAATTCTGCTGCCTTTACCCCAGGCACTTGTGACCCGCTTGCCCGGCAGCAGCTGTTCATGGCACTGTGGACACTGAAAGAGTCTGTTGTGAAGGCCAAAGGCACGGGCATCAACGCTCCTCCGGGACTGAGAGGGTTCTCAGTAGGTGGGTCAGGCTGGGCAAAAGGAGGTAGATTGCTCAGGTGCAAAACAGGGACTGGGTTGACAGGCCGCAGCATAGGCCTGGGAAGCAACCAGTTTTAATGGCAGTCCTGATCGTGGGTGGGTTGGGCTGGTATTGAGGGTTGCGCATGTGCAGATTATGGTATGAAACACTCGGTGCTGTCGAGCTCCCTGTATAGGCATGTGGCAGGAGCAGTATGCACTGCGGGATTTGGAGTCAAGTCTTGCACTGTCCTTCTTTGACAGGCCTGTTGTGGGCAAATGCTGGCAATGCTGTCTAGATTCCTTGTGAGGCAATGTGTCTTAAGCCGCAGTTTCCAGTTGCAGGCTCCGAGATAGATCACCACTTTGCTGCTGTTTACATGCAGGGTTGCATGCACCACCAGGTTGCAGCATTGAAGAAATCTTGACAGCAAACAGCAGGGGGCAGCTGCAGAAGGCTGCAGTGGAACCATCACATCAATTGAAGTTGCAACTTGCTCACAGTGTGGCGGGTGACAATTCCACTTACAGTCTGATGTTATGCAAACCAACTCCGGCACACTATGCCGCACTGTGTGTACAACAGCATCCTGCAGCTTCATTCGCTGATGGCAGCCAGCAAGGCTTCCATGGGGCTAAGTCCACACCAGTGGGCATGCCAGGTGTGAATCAAGTACCAGGAGTGCATTTACTGGGGGCATCTGATGGCTGGAGTACACCTGACATAGACAGCAGCTTACATGCAGTGGCAGGTCGTGGCACATTGCAGCCCGGTTTGCGGCTGCAGATGTTCGAGTCCAGTCCAGACCCTTGAACAAGCTGCAGCAGGACTCTATCATGTAGTTTTTGCGGAGTGTGTGTATGCCAGTTACTACACTACCCTCCTCTTTATGATTACACAAAGTCCTTTTCAGTTCAAGTCAAAGTCCAGCTGCAACATGCTGACACGAACACGCGCTGCATGTTTTTGGGGCCAATGTCAACTAGCCATGGCATTCAGTATGTTCTGGAATGTTGAACTGGTCCGGGAACAGGATTGATTGTGAAAGCAAGGAAGGTTTCATACCTTTGTACAGGCATGAAACCGCAGCTTTTGTCAGCGCATCTAACTTGTTGCATGGCTCAATAACTTTCACATGTACTTAGCAGCCTGCACGGATCTTTGGTGCTGTACCCGAAGGTTGCCTTTGTTCAACAAAGTTTGTGATACAAGACCATTTGCTGTAGGCATATGGTACACGGCTGATGTCATTATAATGAACCTTTGCTCCTTCTTAGCATGTAATGAACCACAACCTGCTGTTCCCGCTTTCAGCTGGTGCAAAGCTATCTGTAACCGCCACCAGGGTCACCAGCATGCATGCTTCTGCCTTCATTTCCTGTTTGTTTTTCATCATATTCAGAAATTATTATGAAGTCTTACTTCTGTTAAGGGTCTGCAGCGGGCAGGCCGGTGACACTGTCTGCCGCCTTTCGCGCCGGGTTGTCGCCAGACTGCCAGCACTTGCAATAAGATATCAAACATTCAAAAGTCTGCATCAACAAGGAAGCTGCTGGCCAGCTAGGTACACGTTGTCAATATGACCCGCCGTGACGCATTCGACATTCTTGAACTGCCGCTGCTCCCACGGGCAGCATGCAAGCCCTACTTCTGTGTTCAAACGGACA
This sequence comes from Coelastrella sp. UTEX B 3026, assembly GCA_002588565.1. Classification (NCBI taxonomy): domain Eukaryota; kingdom Viridiplantae; phylum Chlorophyta; class Chlorophyceae; order Sphaeropleales; family Scenedesmaceae; genus Coelastrella; species Coelastrella sp. UTEX B 3026. Next base: position 5,509 of record NSMO01009851.1, on the reverse strand, counting down.
AGCGTGCGAGTGTACACAATGCGTTGCCTACAAACGTCCAGAACGCAGTCACATACGAGCAGTACCAGGTCAACGAGCGCGCAACGTGCGGTGCATTGTGGTTATCGCAGAGGACACAGCCAGGCTGCCTTGCAGTTCGCGTTTAGACATTGTATGAGACCTGCCACAGTAGGCGCGGCCGGCCTATCTGCAGCAGCTGCATACAATCAGATGCTTTCCAACACAGGTGGCCAGCAGCAGGTGCGTTGTGTTGCATGAGGCTCGATCTCGGCACCTTCGGCCTGAATACATTGCTGATTCACTACATATAGCCGAAGTATAGCGTTCTCCAAGTTGTTACATGTGCAACCTTTGTATAATGCCAGCAATGGGGTCCAGCTGGTGCGCACATGTCCTCCAATACTAGTTGCAGCCCACAGATGCTTCAGCAAGTAAATGCACTACCTCAACTCACTCCTTGTGTTCCTCGCCGTTATTGCAGGCTAGTGGTCATGAGCAGGTCCTAGTCCCTGCTGAACTTCCCCATGGAGCTGGCCCCCTGGTCTCACACGCCACTTCAACAGAGAGCACCACAAGCACAATGCCACCCACTCCAGCTGACGTCAGCTTAGCAGCCGCAGGACTCACTGCCACACCCCTTACCTCAATACTGGAGCAGAAAGCAGCTGCTGAACCCGTGCAGCCAACTGTCATCAAGCACGGCATGCCAGTTGGCACAGCAGCAATGGCGCCTGCTGGATATACTGACATGCCGGAAGCTACAGGAGCTCCCAGGGACCGCGGTGTGCATGCGATGCCGGCAGCAGCAGCAGGGCTGGGGGGTGGAGGTGCTGGTCACACCAGCATGGTGCCAGCAGCTACAGCTGGTAGGTGGCTCTTGCTGCCAGCGTGGTGGTGGGCTTTGACACAGTCACTCTGCATGTGGGGATCTGCAGGAAAACATGGTTACAAACTCCAGGCTGTAGCCAAAAGTCATCGTTGCATTGAACCCCAGGCCTCCATGTGGGGGTTGACTGATGATCTGGACAGCAGTGTATCACATACTGTAGTTTGCGGCGAACCTTCTGCAGAGCACCTTTGCTGCACATGTGGTCTGCGCAGGTGCTGCCCCGGTCACTGCTGGTGATGAACACCATGCTCACAAGCCTGGTTCCCGGCGTAAAAAGCTCAAGAACAAAATCAAGGGCATGTTTGGAAAGGGAGACTCTGACAAGACAAGCCCCACTGCTGTTTCACAAGGTGCAGATCAGGCAGAACAGCAGTGGCCATATCTGGTGTTGGGGCCGGTTGTCAGCTGTCAGTTGTAAGAAACGGTCCCAGCAATAGCACCAGCTGCCATTGTTCAGCAGTCTATGAGATGCAGCTTGTGACGTTTTGCAAACCAATTCCTGCAGGTGCTACCACTTCTGGTACTGTGGGACCCAGGTGCCAGCTTCAGCAGCTTTCAGCAAACCATACAATTGCTGCTGTGATGGCGGCTGTAGGCGGTTTCCAGCAGTGAGTGTGTTTACATGCGGCAGGTTTGAGCTGTTTCTGCTACTTGTTCCATGTAAGTGTAATTGTAATCATGGTCACAGATGCTAACCCTTGCCTGTGCTGCTGCTGCTGCTGTTGCAGGTGGTTCCAGTGACTACATCGAGAGTGGTTACAGCTCTGAGAGTGAGGCCAGCTCGGCAGATGAAGGTCGTGGTGGTCTCAGCCGGAGGTCTGACCCCGGTAGCAGTCACACATCTCAGGCTGGGGGAGCACAGTGGCCGGAGAGACCACCAGAGAGGGAGACAGGTGTGCAGCTTACTACAACAAGCCCTGAAAAGTTATCTCTGCTGCTCCTGTGTACTGCACAGCAGTGGTTGGGGTGCTGTGCAATGATTGTGTAACATCCAACAAGCCTGCTTTTTGCACCCGTCAGCCAGCTAGAGCCCAGCGAGAGTTGTATCATTTCAAGAACCTACATGGAACCTGTTGTACGCTCGTGTTAGTAGCATTTGTCGAACAGATGCCTTGTAATCGATTGACTGCGCATTGTAATTGATTGACTGCGCATTGACTGCTACGTAGCAAGTTGCACATATCAAAGGCCCCACTATGATGTGTCCGACCCAGCATAGGCCTGCCTGATGCAAGTGTTCACCCAGAAACAGCTCAGGCGTATCTCTTTGAGACTCATTTCCACATAGCATGCTAAATGGTGTGCCTGCATGTGGTCATTGGTTGCAGGTGCTATCCCAAAGGCCACCAAGGGTGTGGTGAATGCCCTGAGGCCTGAGACCATTGGACAGATTGTGAGGGCTATGGGACCTTCAATGACATCACGGATATTGAATGTGCTGGGTAAGACTTCAAGTTGATCAGCCACAAACTGCAGCTCGCAGGATACTAGGAGAAAATCTGGAATCCTCCATCAGTTTGCAAAACATTCTAGACCAGCCTGGCAGCAGACGACTTCTCATTGAGTTGGCAGACATGCAGTCTATGGTAACCACGATGTGTCTACGCATCATGGGTTGGATGCAGTGTGCTGTGCCACAGCATAAACCTTACATTCTGTTGCGGTTATCACCTGCTGCAGGCCTTGAGACCACCGCTGACACAGCAGCAGAGCTTGGCCCAGACACGGTGCAGCGTATTGTTGACAAACTCGGAGCTCGCAAGACAGCTGGACTGGCTCAGAAGCTGGGAGGTGAAGAGACAGGACAGCTGGTGACTGATATGGGACCTGGGGTGACCAGTGATGTGGTGCAGGGCTTTGGATCTGATATGACAGCACAAATCGTGACGGTGAGGGTCCGGGACCTGGAGTGAGTAACCGGTTCCAGTTGCAAGAGAATCACCGACACACAAGGGCAGTTATCACATGCTTTATAGTCGCGCTGCCATTGCCAATTTGTACCAGGACTGTGTTGCTACTTATTAGGGTGCTGGATGGGATCCAGGCGAGTGATTAGTGGCTTGCAGTGGAGTCTGTCGCTTCTATCAAAGTTTAATCCAGGATGTTATGCTGTAGTGTGGAGCTTATGTTGGTATGTGCAGGTCAATAGTGTACAAGCTGCATGTTCTGGTGTGGCACATCTTGCCACTGCTGAAAGCATGTTGTCCTGTATGCTCTTCTGCTGCAACGAGGATATCAGGGCAGGACATATCCTGTGCAGTTAATAACTTAAGTCTTCATTGCTGCCTTTGCTGCTGCTGCTTCTACGTTGCTCGCAGCACTTGACGCCTGAGACTGTGTCTGAAGTTGTGGAGAGCATGGGACCAGCACTCACAGGTGCGGTGCAGGCACAGCAGCACAGGTGTTGGCTGATTCAACAACCTTGACATGGTAGAAGCGATGCAGTTGCCCATCAGCTATGGAAACAGTGCTAGCACCTCTGTCACAGCAGCAGGGGTTTCTGTGTGGCAGACGGTCTCCGTGTTTCAAGACTTATCTGCCTGGGTGCTCAAGTGTAACTCGGCCCAACAGTACGTAATATAAGAAGACTTGACGCATGGTCCGTCTACTGGTGTTTGCAGGAGACCTTGTGCGTGAGATGGGTCCTGAGTTCACGGCTGACCTGGTGAAGTCGTTTGGAACAGAGCTGACAGGAGATATTGTCAGGAACTTTGGACCAAGACTCACAGGTTGGTAGCTTGTCGAAAAGCTGCTGCTGTACTGATGACACGTGATCACAATACAGCAGCAGCCTGGTTTGCAGAGAGGTTGGTGGATTGCAGCTATGCTGTACACTACTTTGGTTGCCATTCTGTCAGCTGGAGGCAGACATTTCTACGAGCATGAGTATGGTATTCAAGCATCAGAGTTGCTGGTTCAACTGATGTTTGGACCTCGTACTGTGCAAGTCTCTTCTAAGCATTCCTCCAAGTGCATGACTTTGGATTCACTCCAAGACGTGGCAATAGAGATTGTGGGACACTGACTGGGTGGTGCTGGCTGTGTTTTCTCCAGCTGACCTGGTGAAGGACTTTGAAGGCGCCCTGACAGCTGACGTAGTGCACGCCATGGGCCCCCAGCTAACATCAAAACTCGTCAACAACTTTGGTGGTGCCTTCACATCACAGCTTGTGGCTGCATTTGGCTCTCCGCTGACCAGCAGAGTGGTGGTCAACATGGAGGCGGGCTTCACTGGCAACCTCGTGGCTCACTTTGGACCAAACCTGACTGGAGACATTGTTGAAGAGATTGGCCCAAAGCAGATCTCTGAGCTGGTGGAGGTGGGTTATGTTGTGGCTGAGGGCAGCTGACGCGCGAATCTGTTTTGTTGACAGGCTGTCTGTGGCACTGTGCCAGCCGTGACGGAAGCAAACCGCAGTGAATGGCTGACCTGCAGTCTGCTGCATCTGCTTTTTGCGCTGCTGATACAGCAGCATTCATGCATGCACCAGCCTGCTTGCAGAATGCAGAATGAAGGTGGTGTGCATGCTCGTGACTGACCATAGAGTGATTACTGATGTGTAATCTGATCAGCTCGTATCAGTGGTCGCTCTGTGTATGCTGCCATTACTACAATAACTACACTGTGGACAAAAGATGACATATTTCAGTTGCTCTGTTGTATGTGCAGGGTATGGGTCCCCAATTCACGGCCGGCATTGTTCAGCAACTGGGTGTGAAGCCCACAGCAGCACTGGTAGAGAGGTTTGGGCCTGGGCTGACAGGCAGCCTGGTGCAGGCCTTTGGGCCACAGCTGACAGGAGAACTGGTTAGATGCATGGGACCTGATCTTACAGGTGAGCAGGCATGCGTACCAGTAGCCGTCCAGCTGCGGCACGAGCTAGGCTTGACAGTATGTAACCTGTAGAGAGACTGAAGGCTGCAGCATGTTGACTGCTAGCAGAACTGCTGTGCTGACGATTGTGAAAGCTAAACCCTTTGAAAAGGATAAGCAGACATGACATTGAATGCATTTTGGAATTCTAGGCGTTTGGCGCTGGCTGCCAATTGGTGTGCTGCTGTCTAATGACATCTGCAGGCCACCTTGCCCTGACAATGGGCAGTTCCCTGACTGCTGGTATTGTGACAAGAACTGGGGTCAACATCATCGGCGACCTTGTGAGAGTCATGGGTGGTGAAGTAACAGGTAAGGGGGGGGGGGGGGTCCACTGCTGAGCCTGCAGATTGCTTGCCACTGACCTGTGCCTGCTTGTGCCATAAACAAACACCTGTCCTGCAGGTAATGTTCCTGCAGCTTATGTTTCTTGCATTATTTGGTGTTTGGTGGCAGGTTGTGGACTGTTCATACAGGGCTGTACAGCTTTCCAAAGCCTCCCAGCAGACCTGCTTTAACTTTATTGGTAGAAGAATGCACTCCCGTCAGCGTGCAGATGGCTGAACATAAGTGGTGTCACCTTGCTGTACTACTGCAGGTGGTATTGTGCACAGTATGGGCACACCAGCTGTCTCAGATCTGGTCAAGACAGTCAATGCAGACAACATCGGACAGTTGGTAGCAGCGATGGGCCCAGAGCTTGCTGCTGCTGTAGTACACGCTATGGGTGTGGACCTGACAGTGGA
>NSMO01009847.1:0-12289 GCA_002588565.1 Coelastrella sp. UTEX B 3026 | reverse complement strand
CCCTATGCCCAGTAGCCTGCCAAGGTGGGGCTGAATCTCCAAGGCGTAGTCCACATTAAGTGGTATAGGAGGGCCGCAGGGTGGTTTTAGGACGAACCCTGTTGACATGAGGGCCTTGTACAGGCTAGGCACCGGGGCCTGTAACCTGGTGCTGCTGGCGGTTAGGGCGGCATTGATGGCAACAATAGCTGCCTCAACTGCTGCAGCAGCAGCCCCTGCTGTGGGACCTGCTGCAGTGTCGCACATTGATTTGCCGGCACTGTTCATTGGGCTGAGCTGAGTGGCTGATTGAAGGTAGGCCAGTTGCTGGTTGAGCAGGTCTTGTGGGAAATCCACAGGGCTGAGCCGCCCATCCCAGGTGGCAGGCCTGCAAGGAATAGAAGTGGTGCATGTGCAACCTGTTTGTAGCACTACTGCGGGGTCCAAGACAAAGAGCACCCCACCAGGCAATCACTCCCTCACTCCCTCACGCACTCACTGCCAGGTCACCTCACCACGAACTGCTCATAGCTGTGCACTGTCCTCTAGACTAGTTATGAACAGCCATGGCAGCTAGTGCACGCGAGGCAGACATCACAGCTGTAGTCGAACAATCCATGCACCCTCACCTGCTTTGTGTGGCATTGCTGCGTTTGTCACTATGGTCCTCCGTACTGTTGCCAGTGCTGCACTGGCCTGCAGCATGCATTTGTGACTGATGTTGCTGCACCTGGGAACTGCAGGCTCTGGCAATGCTAAAGGCACATGATGGCAAGGTCCTGGCCCGACGAATTGTCATCATTGGCGAAGCTCGATGAGGGTCTGTTCTCAACACATGCCTCAATTCCTGCTGGCTCAGCACACTGGAGCTGCCAATCAGCTGACCGGGTGTGGTGTTGTGACTTGAAACATCACAAATCCTCTGGACAACACCCTGCTGCAGTGACAGGCTGCTGCTACTGCTGCATAATGCCGTGTCAATGGAGCTAATCAAAGCTTTGCGAGTTCCAGCACGACTGCTTGGCCCCAATATGCGGCCACCGCCATCTACGACTGCTGTTGCATGACCACACATGTGCCACCAGAGTTCGGCGGTGCTGCTTTTCCAGCCGTGTGAGGCAAGGTTGATGTTTGCTGACCTGGTCTTTGCCCGGCGGCGCAGTAGGAAGACTACTGATGCCAAACACAGCACTGCACTTGGCAGTACTACAGCTAGCACCATTGCATAAGGGGGCAGCCCCATGCTGACACTGTTGCGGCCGTTAGTACTCTCAGCCACGGCCCCTGCTGGGCCGCTCGAGTTTCGTGGAACGGTTGAGTGAACACTGCTGGTGGTCATGTTGTCACTTTTGCCACTGGTGGTGGTTTTTGTGGCTGTGGTGAGCTCTGCGTCGGCCAGCAGTCTCTGCTGCCAGTCCTGTGATGCTGCAGGGTCTAATGGTTCATTGCCAAAGCAGCAGTACAGCATGTCCACACCACATCTCACGGAGTTGTTCGCGGATCTCAGGCAATAACTGCCTGGACTTACCGCAGTTAGCCCATCAGGGATCTGCAACAACAATGAAAGTAGCCAAGGTAGTAGCCAGCACTGTACACGGTCATTGCCATGAAGCTCTATAGTTCTGGAGACGATGACAGACAGTCTCTGCTGGACATGTTGATGGGGCAAAAGACTGTCGTGTGAGCCGATTATTGAACGTGGTATGCACCTTGGTAACCTCCCTCCAATGCAGACCCCACAATCGGTACTGCCAAGGTGCGGCACCAAATGAACATCATGCATGCATGCATACTGATCACAGGTCAAAGCTTTGTGTGGCAACTTGGGTGGCATGTGCATTCACTAGCAAAGCATGCTGTCAGTGTCAGGTAAAGCAGTATGCACCAAGCCTGGCCCGCAACTAGCCATAAAGGAGGCTGGGGGCATAGCAGGGGTGCCTGAAATGACGAGCAAACAGGCCTCCGAACTTGCACTCTCATGTTGCCAGTACTTACCACACTCATAGCTTTAGGTGGGCTGCCCCAAGCCAAGCGGTCCTTGATGTAGGCAGGCATCCTGGGATTCGGTTCTCGGAGCCGTTTAATGGGCCGTGCAGTGTCTGACTGCGTCGCGTCATTACCATTCTGAGCTGGCTGGCCGTCACTTTCAGCAGTGCTGTTGTCCTGGCTGCTGCTGGTGCTACTATTTGGTGCCAAGGGTGTATCCAGGAAGCTGTAATCCGATCTGGCATTGATGCTTGTGAAAAAACGCCGGTAGTTCAAGATCACAATGGCCTCAACAACTGACAGCTGCTTTGCTACCCCGAAGGATGCATTGTGTTGACCACTGCTCGTGCCATCGGTCGCTGAGCTAGTGCTACGTCCAGGCACTGCTTGACTAGTAGTGTTCTCCTTAACCAAGTAATATGGCACGTTGGGATGGATGCTGCTAGGCCCATATGGATCAAACCACATGTTAAGCACAAACCTGGCGCCAAAGACGTTGGGTAGGCCAACCGTCACGTTCCAGGATATAGAACTGCAACCTGTGACATCGCAAGTTTGGCACATGACGTTGGCTGAATGAAGTGACACTCTTATATTGTTGGCTGCAGGCAGCTCAACTGCACATGTGCATAATGCTGTCAAAAAACGGATGCTATTACCCAGCAGCACAGCGATCGCATGCCCTTGCGCCATGCATTGGCACAGGTTTGGTGGTATTGCCCAGGATCCTATCTGAGAATAACTGCGCAATGATGCCTTTCTTAGTGTATTGAGTGTGATTTTGAGCACGTGCAACATACTGTGAAGCAGGTTTACATGCTGGCAGCCGACCAAACTCAAGTGTATAGTCTACAAGTCGTGAGGGCACCACACGACTGTCCGCACTCACCAAGATCAGGTGTTGCATCGGAACACGCCACACGGAACTGGGCTGCTTCCAGTGCGGCTTGATGGTCTTGGTTGCTGGTGTTTGCTGGGAAGCTGCTGCTGCTGCTGTCTCCTGCACTGCTACTGGCCCCAGTCCCATCGCTACCATCTTCTGGGCCTTGAAACCAGTATTGTATTGTGATCTCATGCAGGTCAACGGGTTCGGCCTCGAAGCTGCTCAGACTGGAGGGTATCAAAGCAAGAGCAGTCAAGCAGGCAGTGTCACTACATACACCCTCACTGGAAGCCACTGGCATGCCTTTGTAGCACATATGCATGCTGCAGACGATTCAGCACAGGCGGAAACCACCAGCAGCGGTCATGGCTACAGCGTCATGCCATGTTGGCCAGCACCTAATCAGCAGTACTGCAACCGTGCAAGGCATGCCTAGCTGCCCTGTACCGTACTATTGTGACAGTTGCCAGCAGACATGTGTGCCTGGTGAGGCATGATGTAATAGCAGCAGATGTGTGCCTGCCATGCAGTGTGCATGCATGATCAGGTAGCTTTGCCGCAGGGCCTCTTGACCATATACATTGTTGTCATTAGTCATCAACCAGCTGGTGGTGCTTTCTTGCAACTGGCAAGTCACTGAGTAGCCTACCGGAAGTAAAGCTGTGTTAGTGTCTTGGCAAATAGGCCTAGCTCCTCGTCTGCAAACTCCACAGGAAGGTATTCAACCAGAAGTTGACGCGGCATCTTGTCAGGCTGCAGTTGTGGTGTAGCCACCAGCTGCCCTAACTCGGTGTTTACAGGCCAACTAACATTGCCATGGACTCCAGTTGTGCCGAGCATGCCTCCCCGGGAAGAGTCATGCGGATTTGCAGCTCCTTTTGTGATGCCGGATGAGTCACTCTGTTCTTGTGATAGCAAGGGCCAGCAGTGATGGTTGTTAAGAAGTATTCTGGAAGGGGGTGCGATGCGGAAAGGGGCCAGAGCAGGGTACAGCCCCTTGGGGCCTTTCTGCCCCACAAAATTGAAATTGATATCACTGTTGTAGGCTCCTATGCTGCCATTGCCTGCAAGAAGTGCGCCAGCCAACCGCTTCCAAGTTGGTATAAAGGACATGAAAGTCAGGAGCCAACAATCCAGGCAACGATGCGTGGCTTTGAGCGCTGCTCGACTATGTAACGAAACCAAATGAAGATGCAATGTGATAGTAACAAGCATAATCAATATGGCACTCTATTCATGAATAGGAGCTGTGGGCATGGCTTGTCATCATGACTGCACGCACAAGGCTCTGACTGCTCAATGCACAAGTGCAGCAGCCACCCATGCTCACTTTGCCAGGGATACCTGCGCCGTTCTGGTAGTCCTGACAGGTCATGCAACATGAACAACTTTGCATCATTGTCAAAGTAGAGTCACCAACAGGTGGGATGGGACCAAATTGGCTATTGGTGGCAGAGTATGCCTAGGAAACACACTGTTCACCTCAAGGTGTGCCAAGTCACCCTAAGCGGTTGCTGTTGCCGCGGCGTAAGGGAACCTCACCAGCACATCCACCTTACCCGACACAGCTACTATCTGCCCTTGCCCTCCTGGTTGGTTCAACAAGCGAACCTCATAAGCACCATCTCCAAACAAGTCCCCCTCCTCCTGGATGTGTTCACCTGCTTGGAACTGCCAGCCTAGCACCCATGCCTGATCATGCCGTGCCTGCGCAATAGCGTAGTCAGGACGGCACATTAAGTGCCATAGTGAATCTAAATAGCAACATGCACAATGGCCCATATTCACCAGTCGCAGTCAGACTGCGACTGACAGACTGGCAGAGAATGTGACACAAACACGCTGTAGCATAATGACCCTCGTCACAGTGCACCAGCCACAGAGCGGACAATGCCACAAGCCCAGCACCTCCAGCTAGAGGTACTATAGTACATTAACTGCAGCATTACACACCCACACTCAGCGACAGCCATGGCTGGCATATGTGAGCCAGCTGGCAGTGGGTGTGTGACGACTACGGCCTGTGCAAGTCTGTTTGAGTTGAACTCTTAGTTGTGCTTCTAAAATGCTTCCCATTGTGGGCTTGGATTGCGGCTGAGTGTTGTCAGCAGGAAGCAGCATCGTGCGTAGTGAATCACCACCAGTCGCACCTCCAGCTTGGAGGAGTCCTTGACCATGCCCGGTGTCACGACCACATCGAAGCTCCCAACAAACTGTGGAAACCCATTTTCAGTCGGCTGAAATGCATCACCGACACTGGCCCCGTAGTTCACAGTCGCAGAACACACTGTACTGTTGTGCGTACTGCCATCATTGCTGTCAGAAGCACCCGATATGGCCTGTCCAGTCTGCTGCAGTGCACGTTTGGCAATCACTGGCAGGTTGCTTCTGTTGTCGCCTGGCAGTACAGCTGGCACCCAGTGGCCGATTGCTGCTCGAGTGACCCCCACCTGCCTCTGTCCCACCCACAACGCCCCCCTGCCCCTGACTGTGTTGCTGAGGGCAGCCCTGCTGGGATACACTGCTTGCTGTATGTATGACAGAAGCACTCTATGAGCCTCAGCGCTTTGTTGGAGTTTTGGATTGGAGTGCGCCCGGCTGCTGCTTCTGCTGTCCTTGCTGGGATTTGCAACTGCAAGCTGCAGCTGCACCAGCTGGTGCTGTGGTAAGATACTGACCTCACTGCCACCGCTGGAACTGTGCAGGAGTCTGCTGTCTACCACTGACCTGCTGACCAACAACAACACCAGCATAGCCAACGCATGCGGAGTCTTCAGCAGCTGCATTGTTGGCGCTTTGTACAGCAACCGCTGAGGCATCCGCTGATCGCAGGGCCGGGATGCCGGGTCTGATTCACTGCTACACTGCAAGCACGCTATTCGGCCCGTCCAAGGTGAACGATTTCTCTGTAGGCACTAAGCAAGCCTCCGGCGCGGAACAATAGACAATCGTCCAAGCTAAGGCAAGGGACCAGCGCTTACGCCTGTGCCAGCGCTGATGTTGGACTACTACATACGGCTGTTTGAAAGGCATGTGCTAGCTAGCATCTATAGATTGCACCATCGCATAAGCATTGCTCGCCCTTGAAGGGCGTGAAAGTCGTGTGTAACAGTCACAACTGTGACCAGAAATCTGCTTGTAGCACCGGGAGCATCGTGGCTTGTCAGTCCCATGCCGCACTGCCAGACATCAAACATAGCACAGAGGCGACACATTCCCTTCGCCCTGCATTCCTGATCAGTCAAGACTGGTAGCTGCTGCTCGGTAGGGAATGTGAAGTCGCCCCGACACGCACATTACCCTCCCTTAACTTACGCTAGCGCTCTCTTGAAAGCGCTATGTGGAGCTCATGCATTCATTCAGCTGCTGCTGTCTGACACACACATCGCTGATGCATGTATCAAGGAAGGCAAGGCAAGCACACATGTGTACAGAGGCTCAGCCTGACAAAAGACAACACAACTGGCACACAATACTGTACTGTGTCAGCACTCTCCCCCTCCCCTCGGAGAAGGCTGAGGCACTGTGAAAAGCCACAGACCTCCGGAGTCGAACTCGCACCTGAGTCAACAATACACAGGTTCGAACCTCAAGGATCACAACTTCCAACCAACTACCCTTAGCTGCACACCACGTTCTCACTGCTGATATCAGCAACACTAGTGCCAACTACTATCATGAATGCAGCCCCCACAACCTGGATATCACATGTTGCTGATGATCACCCTTTTCTGTGCCGTGAGCCGTTGATAAATCACATTGTGTTGGCTCCACAAGCTGCCCAGCTGCCCACCTGGGTGACTTGCTGTTCTTCTTGGTTGCAATTGCCTTGCCCCAATTTGTCACCATTTGTCTTAAACTTGTCTATCATTTGTTACTTATCTGTCATGTTGATTGGTTGGTGGGTGCTCTTTTGCTGGTCTAGACATTGAGGGCGCATGTTGGCCCTCCTGGCTTCTGGCCTAATGCGAAGCAAAGCCACATAATGAAATGTGCACAATAGCTCGTCCTTCTATGCGCATGTCGTCTGGTATAGGCTCAGCAATTGTTGTGCCGTTGTGGAGTTTGCATGAGGTGGCATCACTGGTTTTGGATGCCAGGTCACGTATATCGGCGGGGGTGGTCCTGTAGCGTGGCTTCATGAGCGACTTAGCTCTCCCATGTAACAAAGCAAAGGAAAGCAAGCACCCAGTGGTATTGGAACTGCTGCCTGCCACTCCCAAGCAGCAGCGTGGGCCCGGCAGGAAACAACTGAACGTGGACTTTTCAGCAGCACGCAGCACAAGCAGCAATTTGAGCAGCGGCTCCAGGACAAGTTGCAGCATGCTCCCACAGATGCTGCTGGGCTACTGCAATGGTGGCCGGGCTTTAAAAAATGGTTGCTTACCATGGGTATGGAGATCAGACAGCAGTGGAAGCGGTCCGACCTGCCAGCGTCAGCTGCAGCCATGCAACAGCAAGTCAAGTCAGCCCGTGAGAAGGTCGGCAGGGCAGCTGATCAACATGAGCGCAGTGCAGCCATGGCTGAGCTCACCCCTGCCCAAACAGCCCTGCGGCAACAGCAACACAATGTCTGGGACATTAGCAGCCGCCTGCAGCGCCAGCGGTGGATACACCAAGGTGAACAGCCTAACCCATGCATTACCCAGCAGCTTAAGGCGCTAGAGCGAAGCGCAGCAAACAGGGCGGTGGTGGCCCTCAAGGCCCAGGATGGCACCATGGCTTGCAGCGGGGCTGGGCCCGCCAATGTTGCTATCAACCATTATGCTAACGTCAGCCGACAACCCCAGTTTTTTCTGCAGCCAAAACTGCTGTGCTTGCTGCGGTAACCTCGCAACAAGCCCTGCCAGCTGCTGCTGATGGCAACCCTAGGGTCACAAACAGTCAGGTTAAATCTGCCGTGGCAGCAGCTAGGGCTGGTACTGCACCGGGTCCTGATGGCATTCCTGTACTGGTTTACAAGCTCTTCAAGAACATTTCTGTGCCACTACTGGCCAGGCTGTTCAGCGGTATAGGGCAGCTTACAGCTACGCCAGATGCTTCTTGGACGGGGTGATAGTGGCGATTTACAAAGCAGGGGACAAGATGGCAGCAGTAGTTTATAGGCCCATCACCCTGCTCAATACTGACTATCGGCTGCTAGCCAGACTTCTGGCTGACAGATTACAGCATGAGTTGGGAGCCGTTATATCTCCAACGCAGACAGCATTCCTCAAAGGGCGACATATAGGCCACAACATCATCACCATGCAGCTGCTTTTAACAGCATTGCCCCCCTGACAGCACAGCAGTGGCAGCCCTGTTGGACTTGACAGACACTATTGACAGAGGGTTCTTGATGGATTGTACGTCAGCTATGGGCGTGGGGCAGCCTGAGTTCACCACCTGGGTCAGTACACTGCTGACCGTGTGCCAGGGTCAGCATGAATGGTTTCATCTCGGAGCACCGGGAATTTCAAGCCGGTGTGCGCCAGGGCTGCCCATTGGCACCGCTGCTGTACCTGTTTGTGGGGGAAGCATTGCTGCGGCTCCTGCAGGCGAAAGGCATTGGCATTACAGTCTATGGTGTCCCACTTTGTGCCACCCAGTTTGCAGATGACACTCAGGTGTATCTGCAGTCTGTAGCAGCAGTGCCAACCTTTGTGGCACTTGTGGATCTGATGGCAGCAGCCTCTGGGTCGCGCCTTAACCAGCACAAGACCAAACTGCTGCTGCTAGGCAGGCAGGTCCGGCAGCGCCACCCGCAGTATCAGCTACCGCAGCTTGCGGCAAAACAGCGGCGTAACCTGCCTGCCCGGGTTCGGCAGTTGACTGACCAGGCTGATGACAACTACCGGCACTGCTGAGCAACTGCTATCACAGCAGCTGGACCTGCAGTCCATTCCCCTGCAGTGTGTGCTCGAAGCCAACATTCTAGGTATCAAGGTGGGCTCAGACGCGCCGCAGGATTGGAGTAAATTGATACAGGGCGTCACAGATGCTTTCAGGCGCCTATTGTATATACCACAGTTGTCAACATTTGGCAGGGGTTTTGGCAGTGCAACCTATGGGGTTGGCAAACTGCTGTATGCAGCTGAGTTCTGTGACCTGCCAAACACAGAGCAGCAAGCCGTCTTGCGGCGAGCACAGCTGGTCGACAGAGGGCAGCCGCCGAACCCTAGCCAACCAAAATTTCCTGGTGTGGCAGTGTCCCTGCTATCAGGCAGCTCAAAAGAAGGCGGCTTTGGTGCCCTGCCGTGGCTTGAACACATCAGAGCACGGCATGCTTGGTGGGGGGCTCAGTTTGTCACAGCCCCCGCAGGTACTGCCCTAGCCTGGGTCCGCATTGGCCATGCCTGCTTGACAGCCGATCCAGCACACGGCTTTCACAATTGATGCAGCTGGTGGGGGCCCCTTGCTGTGCTGGGCAGTTGCCGAGATACTCAACTGCCGATGGACAGATCCCGCAGCCAGCACCACTGAAGCGCATCATAGCTGGCCTACAATCACTGGGCCCCGTCGCTGATGTCCAGGCAGCTGTCAGCCGTAGGCAACAACAAAGCCAACCCGGATATATAAGACAGCAGCAACAGCCGCAGCTGCAGGCACAGCCGCCAAAGCATCAGCAGCCACAGCCTCTCCACCAGCAGCAGCAGCACTCAGTACATCAACACCCTCACCAGCAACATCAGCAGCCTAACTCGCTGCATCCACGCCAGCAGCAGCAGCATCCACAACCCCAGCAACAGCAACAGCAGCAGGACCAACAGCAACAGTACCAACAGCAAGCAAATCACTTCCCGAGGGATTGGGAGTTCAGCTGCTTCGGCAACCGCGCCGCCAACATCTACCGCTATATAGTCACCACCAACCTTCCTTCCGGGCAGGCCCTGGTGGGTTACGGTCACGTTTCCCGTGTCCCGACAACAAGACACGTTCCCATGCCAGACACGTTCACGTGTCACACAACAGTCCAACACATACACGTGTGCGCGGCCTATTCGGCCGCGACTCAGCACACCGATCACGGCCTCGTATCACGGGCCCGTCGACGTCGACGTTATAGCCGCGGCCCTGCTATGTTGCAGGCTCACAGTTGTCTGCTGCGCCCATCTGCTAGGGCTACGCACAAACGTGGGTTACCCTCTGGTCAGAACTACCCCGTGTGCAGTGTGCAACTCACCGCAATCGCCGTGAAAGTCCTCTGGCGCAGGCAATGATGGGTAGGCAGATGGTGCGCCCAGAACACGCAAGCGCTGCAAACCCGAGTGGGCTATAAATGCCACGCAGACTGTCCGATTTTGAACTAAAGTGCCACTAACGAAGCCCAAAGCGCTTCCTAACGGCGCGGTCACCGACACGAGCCTGTACAGTACGGTTTGTGGGTATCGCCAGGTAACGGTCCTCAGCATAGCGAGTTGCATCATATACTTTCTAGTCTCTAGTCAACGGGCAGCGTGTGATATGTACGCTGTACGCGGCGAAACGACGGAGGGCGATAACTCGGTTCAGTCACTGACAGGTGGACGGGTGCCACCCATAACAGAAGAGGCTCAGTCTCTTTTACAGAAGCTTCTGTTGACTTAACCAACAACTTAACTTTGTGAACCCAGCTGATGGCGAACCAGCTTGCACATACAGCGGTACTGTACAGTCCAATTGGGGAGAAGAGAAACGACAATATGCCTACGCAGCACCCACAATCAAACAATGCAGACCCCCAACCTGGCGCATCAAGATAATTCCAGCACTCCAGTTATGACTGCCAGTGGTGGTCACTTTGTCCCTATACAACGGCTGGACTGATGAATGTCTGCTGACGTGGCAACCTGCACACACCATATTAGCAATCCCTATTCAGCTAGAATACCCCTTGCTGCGGCTGCTCAGCCGCCGCTCTCGCCAACCCCATGTCGTGACTCTCAGTTCCTAAAGGCTGACTAAAGTTCCCCTGCCCAATTGCTAACGCTACAGCCGACGGAGACAGCGTCAACGTGCTATGATATGCATGTTTGCGTTTCACGGATACCGGCACGAAGTCTACACCTCCGCTACCGTCGATCTTTTCTTTGATCTCTACAACTGCCTCCCAAACTTCCAGGGCATCTTGTCCGCCTTCAAATACTGCAAATCAAACAATAGGCAGGCAAACACAAAGTGATGTAACAACCACCGCCGTTGACGACAAAGGAGAACATGACAAGGCAGGTCTCGAGCTAGCAGCTGGCTAAGGCAGCCACTGGAGACATTGGTCAGGTAGGGCTGTTGTCTCCCCTACCTTCACAGCGACTCATCAGACAATCTGACATCCATCCACTGCAAAAGATCCATCAAGCATCTAGCACGCAATCCATGAATCATCACTAAGATCAGCAACAGATACTTACGGCTTGTGTCCAGTAGCTCGTCTGCTGATGCGAACGCCGCCTGTACTGCCGGCGCCTTCAGCTCCATGTCAAAGTGTATTAAACTCACACCCTTGATGTTACTCTTCGTCAATCGCAGCGCTAAACCCTTCTGCAAACCCTTCTGAAGGTTCAACGGGTGAGCTGCCAAGATACTCCTCAGCATGCTTTCATATGGTATCCACTCGCTGACCCCAACCAGTGGCAGCGGCCAGGCCCACATAGTGGGCGCTAATGCCCCAGGCACGACTCCGCCTGGCTCTGCTGCTGCTTTTGCTGCTGCTGTAGCTGCTGCGGCTGCGTCGGAGTCTCGTAGATGGATTTCAAGCGTTCCGTCTGGCTGCTTTTTGAGTTTGAGGTTCTGATGGGAGCGGTCATTTGGCTGCCGGGCTGACACTATAGTGACGGATCGACCTGCAGGCATACAGGACAGAGGTATGCGGCAGCAGTAGGTTGGATTGTGACGAACATATCGAACCAGCAGCTGACAGCATGCATAGGTCCACTGCTGCTGCTGTGGTAGTGCTTCCAGGCACAACAGAAGCAGAGCAACCCTGCCGCCAACAGCTACTAACCACGCATTCCAAGTTGATGAAAAACGCATTTGGTGCCTGCAAGCTCAAGCTAGCTTTGTATCTACAAGATGTCAACCCCAAAGTCACAACCAAACCAGTGTTGCTGCAGACATGTTGCCAAAAAATCTCATACTCTGCCCACCTGCTGGTTCAATTTCAAAAGAAAGCAACTGCTTTGTCATGCCGCCGGCCTTACTAAGCCCCAAACTTGCATTCGTTGCCTGCCTATACAACTCCGACGCAAGAAATAACATCCCCGGCGCATTCTCAAACCCTGGCTCTGCTTCTCCTAGCTTCATGTGCGCATAAACCTCTGCCAAATAGGACCTTGGCAGTTTCGGAAGCTCGACCGGCTTCCGCAAGCTGATACCTTTTAATTGCCGCAGGGTTATGGCGGCGCCGGGATGTACTAATAGCCGTTTGCCAGCCGGTACGTCTATACTGTGGGGTAGGAATAGGGATAAGTCTGTTATACGTGAAAA
>NSMO01009820.1:0-21438 GCA_002588565.1 Coelastrella sp. UTEX B 3026 | reverse complement strand
ATAATCGGTTGTGTCTTGTGTGTGTGGTTGAACATGCTACTATGTCATACAGGTTGATGCCGTGATGGCGAACGGCTGGTGCTCATTGCTGTGTTGATTGGTTGTACACTGACTTGGTGATAAGGTCAGTGTGTGGTTCCACAAATGCCATGAATATTACTCATATTTGTAAAACTATTGCATCAGGCAGTGATGGGGAGCACCTTGTGCCCGTTCCTGTCATCCGTATGCACGTAACACCAACCTTCAAAACAACACAACTTCCACCTTAGTAACACTACAATTCGTACAAATCATGACACTAATCTCAGCAAGCATACACCACACAACTTCAGCCGTGATACTGCAGTCGGCGTACTGCACTGAAGTGTAAATCTGCCCACAGGTGTGTACATGTACCACGTTGTTAGTCATTGCTGGTACCTTCGGGGTAAAACTTTGACAGGACGGAGCAGTATTGGCAAACGGTTGAGGGCTGTACAGCGCACTGTGTGCTACTGCTGTTCCTTTCAGCTCTGTTATCCCTGGCACACAGCCCCCACTGTCACTCTCACACCAGTACTGTGCTTTGTCCCATATCCTACGAGGTACCACTGAAGATCGTCAGTTATTCTACCCAGTTTTTGGTCGAGCCTTCATGGAGGGATCTGGAGGGACTTGTCAGGATGACTACCGGACTTCTGACAAGCTGCTGTATCACACAGCTGCGCGGTCAGCCTGGTGGGCCGCGGCCCGCTGACCTCGCTGCTGCTGTGATGTCTTCCCTTCAGGTTGGTATCCAGGCTATCGGTTCTCAAGTCCCACACGCAGCCACAGTACCAATACTTTCCTTTACAGCTCACGGGAGTCGCGGCCCACGAGCTCATCATCAACATCAGCAATACGTACGATGCTTGACACAATGCGAGTAACAGACGTGCAATTCAGACAGTGCAGGGACCCTGCATACAGGCAAGCCAGCTTTGTTCACCAGCATGCATGCTTCTGCCTTCATTTCCTGTTTGTTTTTCATCATGTTCAGAAATTATTATGAAGTTTTACTTCTGTTATAACTTCTAAGCTGCTCCATGCCTGTCTAACTGGGACATCGTGATGAAATGGTTCTGTTATGGTAATCAGGCCCAGTCACGCAGTGCGGTACCACAGTGGTACGGACAAACTACTAGCGCAGTATGCTGCATGATCAGAATATTCTAGGCGTAGTATGCGCCGCTCTCGCTTAGTCACAGGCCGAGAGCTGTCACTGGCTAGCGGCCAGTAGTGCTTCGTCACCAATCGTTGATGCTGCGAGTGGATGCGGAAGGCAACTCCCAGCCCTTGCTCATCGTTTTGTGAACAGCAACAACATAATAGCGTTCAGCCGTGTCTGGTCGATTGTGTGAGCGAGCACGGACCTCGGTGGCCTTACTAAATTGTAGCAGTCGCAAGGTACACATGTTGTCCGCGGACCGCGGACCGCCCCCGCCCGCTGACTTGTGCATTTCAACAGCCTGTTCAAGCCACTAGGGGTGTAACCGATGCTACGTGCATTGTACATGCTTCTTACATTGTCAGCCACCTTGTGCTTTTGGTGGCTGCCTTCGCTGCCTGTGATTTCAGGACAGAATGTGAGCAGTCTCATACGAGATAATGTCGAAGTCATGATTGTGGGCAGTGCAATAACATGTTATGCCTTGGCTGAGATGGTCATATGCTATGCCAACTCTGCCTTGCAACTAACCAGAAAAGATACATGTGCCATGGCCTAAAATCCCTGGACAGTATCTCACAAAAGCAGAGCGACAATCGTGTTAGCTGCCTACCACAATGGTATGGCAACCATCAGCCATAGTGGTGACAGGCACCCAGTCTGCATAAATGTTTTCGTACCTGGGCTTTGGCAGCTTCTACAGCAGTGTTGACAGCAAAAGACTCCTTTGCCAAAGGGCCTGGGCGGTGTTGCTGGCAATCGCCTTTGTGTTGCTCATGTGTTGCGCTGCTTGCAAGTGCTGCTAGAGCTCCAGCAGCAATCAATACGTCATCATCATCATCACCTTCAGCTGCATCGGCAGCAGCAGCAGTGGCTTTCCTGTGACTGCCTCTGTTGGCATTTCCCCATCCCATTGCTAACCCCCTTCTGGTGCCACGCCAGCCCCTACCGCGCCGCTGCTGTCCTGCTGTACTGGCTGTTCCTCATCCAGCATTTCACTACTAAGCAATGCTTGCTCATGCAGATCATCCTAATTGCTGCCAGCAGCAGCAGAAGCAGCAGAAGCAGCAGCAACAGTGGCTTTCCTGTGACTTGCAACATTGGCTCTTCCCTTGCCTACTGTTGACCCCGCTCCCCTGCCACGCGCACCCCTACCACTACCACTACCAATTTCTCCATCCTGAAGTGCAAGTCAGCTGTGACCCACCTACTGAATAGTAGCAGTGGGTGTCAGGTCAGCATGTGGGTTGCAAACCAGTGTGAATATGCGTACCGGCTGCCTCAGCTTGTCCAAGGCTGGGAAACTGGCATGATCTCATTCCTGATGGCCAGTCTGGGATTAGGCGGCAGCAAATACAGCACTACTGCTGCTGCTGCTGTTGTGGCAGCACCAATAGGGGGTGCAGAATATGTTGGACTGGCCAATCAAGCAAGACGTCAAGGAGTGCCTAGCACAGCATGGCACATTTGAGGTATGGGCTGATGTTTGGGATGATGTCGGTGTATACCAGCAAAGTAGGGCTACATCATCAGATCGCCAGGTAGATCTGATCAACAGCATATGGCAGCAATGTTGGGGCAAAGAACAGCCGTACGGATGGGCACTCAGCACTCAGAAGTTCTGGTGTGCTACATACCCAGCAGTGGGTCCGCAGAACGCCAAGTACCAGCAGTAACCAGGGCCAAGTAAATCATCAGAACCACGCATTCCACAATAGTTGAGCCGCTCTGGGCCAGAGCGGTCAGTAGTAGGTGACTTCTGTCACATGTTCCCAGCTAATGACACCACAAGCTCTGGTGCAGAGAAGCTATGTGGGCGTAAGGAGGCCCTGCTTAGTATATGGTACACTAGCACAGAACTATTCTGTGCTGTTGGACATTGGTGCACTGTCCTCTGCATTATTTGACCGAAACGTCACCAATGCACGCAGTAGGGTCATGGAGTGTTGGAGGGATTTGATTGAACAAGGGACTGTCCGGTCGTTGCATCCAGCAACAGGGCAGGCCCTGCAGGGTGACCCGCAGAGCCAGGAAGCATAGGCAGCTGGTACAGGCGGCAGAAGTAGACTAAGGTAGATGTGTCCTGCTTTGATTGGCATTATGTCATGTAGTGACTGGAATCTGTGTGGCTTGACCTGTTGCCGCACTGCCAATCGGCTCGGCGGGACATCATTAACTGATTGCGTACCAAAGTGCAAATGCCAGAATGCCATGTCACAATCCCATTTGAATCCCATGTCAACATCCTCAGAGTTCCGGACACTAAAACAGAGTAGGCGTTATCCTGCGTCACTCACTCAGTGAGTACTGGCATTGGCTGACCAGTCGCTAAAAACTCAGTGATTTGCTCGACATTCGCCCTGCATTCACCCAACGAATGACCTTCGTTAGTCATAGTGACTGAAGGACTCTTGTACTGTTGGACACATGCCCTCCAAACATCATGTCATGATAAGCAGGCTAAGCCTACCCTAAATTAGCCTCTATGTAAACTTCAATACTAGTAAAATACCTAGGTCATTGGCCAGCAGCCATATTCAGTAGAAATTCTTTTGAAAAGCAGCTGGAGGCTTGTGGTGGTGCTGGGCCAGGGGCAGCCAGTGAAGCAGCAGCAGCAGCCATGGCAGAGGACCTGGGGTATGCTACCAAGGACTTTGCTGTCAACACACTGGGCAAGATGCATGGCATGGGGGGAAACAAGGCCTGGGTGCGCAGGGGTTGATGGGCTGGGGCTGATTGGCAGCACAATTATCTTTCAAAAAACCAGTAGCGGCAGAGATGGCTTATGGCCTGTAAAGAAACACAACTGCCAGTGGTCAGCACACAATTTCTGGCCTGCAGCGTCTGCAACCAGTGACAGAGATGTGCTTTGAGCCGCAAATATTGTGCGCGTCTGAGTATGTGCAGCTTCAAGTATGTGCAGCTCTACTTGCGACCAAATCAGGACTGAACTCTATGGGAGTTGTATTGATATGTGGCTAGCTACAATACAGGTGTCGAGTGACCAGCTCTTTTGGTGCCAACACTTTCATTCTGTGGTGCACTTGCGTGTCTGATGTGACCTAGAACGTGTAATGAACTTCAAGTCCTTCACAAAGGCTTTGTGAACTGTTGCTTGGTTTGCAGGCTGTTGTACATGCTAGGGGCGGGGGCTGCAGCTGGGGGACGGGGGGGGGGGGGGGGGTAGCATCCAGAATTTAGGGTGTAACCGGTGTGATTGTATTAGGGACTTGTGTGTTCTAATGTAGAAGTGGTCAATGACCCTGACTTAGCACCCTGTTTCTACCTTAGCTCGTACGCAAGTAGTATTGGCCTGGTCGGTAGCAACCGATGTGCTAGCCACGATACTGCGAGCCTGTACATGGCATGAGATGTCTCAGCTCGTACGTTCCGCCTGTTATCCACCGTGTAGGCCCTGCACCGCCGTGCTGGCAGTATGCGCAGGTCGTGCAGCAGCTTGCACCGTACGTCACGCTGTACATGTCTATTGAGCGCCCCATACTGTTTACGTGAGGAGTGCAGGAGTGCACTGTGGATGAATCTGCTGCATCTAGCTTCAAATTCACTCGAATAGCATAGCCCTGGGAGACTGGCAGACCACGAGCTAGCTCGAGTTGGGCTCGAGCCCAACGTCTCAATCTGGCCAGCAATGCTGTCACGCTCTTTATAACTTGTAGTAAGTAGCATGACGATCAATGATATCAGTATGAACACCCCTACACCGTAGTTTGTGGCCCGCCCTTCAGTGACTTAAGAACCCCACGAAGGGTTGCGAGGGCTTCCCTTTTAGTTGTAGAGGTCGAAGAGGTCACGCAAACGTCACAAGGTCTGAGATATTGATACTCGGTGTCGACCGCTGACATGCCCTGGCGCTGAACTTGAAAAGCCTCTCGCAGCACACCACGACTCAAAGTGTAGCTCGATCCTAACGCCCTAGAATGGATTGGTTGTTTAAGCTTAACCTGCGGCTGGTGCGAGCCATGCTGCTGCTCGGGGTCTGTTTACTAGCGTACCTTCCGGGCAGCGACGGGTCCGACTGCATGCTGCAACCAATGGCAAGCTTAGCTGGCATTCAAACCTGCTTGGGGATGACAAAGTGCTATCTTGACTATCTTGGGGAACCAGCAACTCCAGCAGAGTGGTAAGAACTGCTACTGAACAAGGCGTGTTGCAACAAGGCATGCAGATGCCCAGCCACCTATTTGCAGCTGCCCTGTGCAACAGCGTGCATGATTGTGGTGTGCGTGCATGTTACCTCAATGTAACCAAGCTAAGACAATCTAGACTCCCTTGGCGATCCCAACGGGATCAATAGCCTGCCAACGACGTATAGGCACAACAGCATAACAGCAGAAACAGCCATACCAGACACGATTGTCTCAGGGTCTGTGAATGCCACGTGGGGTGTTGGCAATGGTCTAGGCCTTGCTAGTTGTGTCAGCTTGCTCGGATTCCAAACAGACTGTCAAGCCGTGCAGTATGACGGTTGCTAAGTCTCCTGTTGGTAGCATACATACCATTTGTGATGCTGCACTCTCACAGGTGGATGGCATATGCCTCGGCTGTCACGGAATACTGCACATCGCTGGGCGCAAACTCGGCATGTTCCAAGGAGACAGCTCTATGCAGACTGATGTACATCACGCCCGTTGGTCGCCATAAAGGTCTACCCATGTCCTATGAACACGTCAGACAGTTTGAAGACATCGCTGGTGAGGTCCCATCTACTGAATGCTGGCCAGACTGGGAGAAGATCATCAGGCATCCCTGCATTGGATGCAGGGACTACCAAATGTTCCGATGTGCCTACACAGCGGGGCAGGATGCTTGTGATGCCCTTGATTACTGCGCTTATTGGCCGGAGTCTGATAAGAGCACCTGTTGGCCAAAGTGGTTGCTGGATCACATGTACACAAACAATACGTTTTTGAATATGACAGAGTACCGGGGGAGATTTGTCCCCAATCCCCTCCACAACACCTATGATTATGACCGCCTTTCTGGTTCAGATGAGGACTGCAGCTATAGCTTCTGGAATGTAGAGCCCCGCCCGACTGAGGGGTTGTGTGGACACAAGAAAGTGATTGATGCATTCTTGTCCTCTGGGCCATTTGCAAACGGTTCAGACCTTAGGAGTGGCTTGTCCAGGCCATACATGCATGGAGGGGGTGCGGGAGTACTTGCGGGACCGATCTGGAAAATGAATTACTATTTGAATCAGGTAGACAAGTGGCCATACTACTCTAGATTGTGTGGAAGGAGCTCCCAACAAACTGTATATAGATCTGAGTATGTTGAATATTTGCACATGCATGAAATGCTCAGTGCACCTTGGACAAGTTTGCAGGCAATTCTGGAGCCACAAAGTGCTTGGAAACATAGATTGTTGATGACCAACGGTTTGTGCCTCAATGGCACCAGCACTCCGGGCTCAGATGCAGCCACAAATGCCACCAACTGTGGTCTCAACCAGAGTTCTCAGAACAAAGACGCAATCATGCATATCCTGCTGCGATATTGTGATGTAGCTTTGAACTCATCATGCAATGTAGCTGAGTTCAGCAATGTGAATTTCTCATATGCATGTCAGGTGTCCAATGGCCCTCGCCGTGCATTGGGTGCTGTCTGGTTGCTTTTTGGGATCGTAATGCTACTAGCCGTCATTACCTTGACGTTGATGTGGACATTTCCAAATTTCAAGGTTTGTTGCACACTAATTAGATTTGGCAGCTTCAAGCATTGGCTGCTGAGGGCGCCAATCAGCTACCACCCACAACGTACTGTCACGGGGCAGGCTGTTGCTCGTGTTGTTCCATCCAACGACCATGACGTTCCTGCATGGAAGAGGCTAGTGAGCAGAGTGTGCCGTGTTGCACTTGGGATAGTATACATAGCAGACATCTTGCTGGATATCTGGGCCGTAACAACCTTGTGGTCATTCTCAGCCACCTCCTCATACGCAGTCATTGGACGGGACCGTGCAATAATGTACGGTATGTTGATGTTATGCGCTTTTGGTGGGCAATTTCTGGTTGGAGCTTTCTTAGCTACACCCGCTGTCCTTGCCACTTTAGGGCTGTTAGATTACTCATGGTTCAAGATGACACCTACTTTGCGCATTGTGTTGATGCTGCCTCCAACTTGGATTGTGATTATATGCGGTGTGGGTCTCGTCACATCGGCTGTTGTCTCGGTATGCATATCGTATTTGCTGTTGGTAGACATTCACATGCTTCTCTCACTCTTAGGAGTTCCACCCAAGTGGTTGGTAGGCAACAGGCTTAACATTCAAGCAGTTGTACCCTTGCGATTCTTTTGTGAAGGCCTCATAGAAGCTTTGCCCTCAGCACTTATTAGCACAGCTATCATCAACTCAATCCTAAGTAGGGGCCAGCCGCCAGGAGCATACTACGCAATCTTTTGGCTGAACCTACTGTCTTCGTTGGCACGTGTTGCAACAGAGCTGTACAAGCTGTTAAGGCTCACACACGACTTGAATGCAAGGTGCTTTGTCACTGCTATTGTGGACATTTGTTATCATTTGCAGCCGCACACAAGCCAGAGTTTACCAACAACCCTGGTTAACCAGCAACCACAGACAACGCAGAATAAGCGGCTCGTGACTCAGAGCCAGTCTAGGAGTGATGTTGATAACATGCTGGCCCGTGATGCTGCATGCACAGGGAGGCAACATCCAAGCAAGCCTGCAAGCAAACGAGGATGTTTTGCAGGGTGTTGTGGCCCTACATCAAGCGCATTCAGTGTCAAGCATCCAAAAGCTCTCACAGTATATGTGTGGGTAGTGGCATCAGCAGCCTTTGCCTATATGATGATAGTGTGCATGTACCTTGTCTGTCCGGGAATGTTCGAGTATTGGCCACATGGGGATGGTGTGTGTGGTGTTGATGGTCTGTTAGCTGTGTGGTCACGTTTCAATTCCATTGAAGTAACACCAGGCACTCAAGTTACAACGGCTTTGGCTTGCCTCAAGAAAGTTGGCACAGACATTGCATAAGCATCAATTGTGTTACACAATTCTGTGTCCATGAGGCGAGTAATGATCGCCAATGACCGCTTGAATGCTGTTGCAAGATATATCATCTATATAGGTACATCCTCGCTGCTTTGAGCTTGCTAGATACGTGAATATCGGTTGGCTGCCGCGCTTGGTTTGCTATCATGGTCGTGGTTGCCTGCAAATGAAAAAATCTTGTGGGATCTGCCAGTTTCTAATACCATTTCTGCTTGCACTGCATGAAAGCCTTTGCATAAAAGTGCTCTGCATGAGTCGATGTACACATGTTGGGGCATATCGGGGTGTTATCTGGTGGGGGCACAAGGGCGCCAGGGTTTAGTAGATTCAACGAGGCTTGCCCATATCCATAGTCATTGTACAGCCGTGGTCAGATGTTGGTTCAATAGAATTCATCCGATTGAATGCTGTGCAATATTGAGTGGGCCCCACATGGTGTCCTGAATCATGCAGTGTGCCACAGTGGATCATATGCATCGGAACAATACGTCGTGAGCGATGCCATGTGACATTGAGCTGGGCCCAGCCCGGGGTATGAGAGGCCCCGAACATACCCTGTATGTGTGGCGCACACAGGTGTCATGTCATCACTTGAAGTAGCAGTGGGCATAGCAATGCGTTCAACATTTGGGTCAGTCCTTGCGGGGAGTGAATACTAAGCTTAGTATCCATTGTATACATGTATACAATCCTTTGTTGGTTGCCATCGGTTTCCTATTGTACCATTTTAGATGGTGAGGTATCCACTGTAACTTCTCCCTCTCTAATACAGTTGTGCAACGCAAGCAACAACATGGGCATACATATTGATAAGTACAGGTACCTAGGCTACCTAGCCCAAACTACAGCATTGGATGTCAAGAGTTTCTTGGGGAATGATGTCTCAAGTATTATTAATCATAAGCTCTCTGTCTCTCGAGCTCATGGATGTTTACTTTGACAAGTACAGATGTCATGCATATGCATGTATGTTTGGCACTGGTGTGGGCGCTTCTAATCTCGAACAAGTTGTGTATTAGCAGCGCAACCGCGTGGCAAAGATAACCTGATTTAGCAATACTTGGTATTGCTACAGGCGTATCGCAAGCAGCTGGGTTAAATTGCGCAACCTGCGTATGTGATCACTCATGAGCTTGATGGGGACTAAGCACCGGCGTGTCGAGGCGCCTTGTGTAACACCTCGACAATGTTCGTTGGTTTGCCGGTGTTGAGAACTGCTCGCACTAGCTCTTGGCCCAAGTCCAGCAATATGCACTCCTGTAGTTGCAGCACTACATGAGACCCCTTGAGTTTTGCCATCGGAATCACCTGCTCAGAGCTATCTGACTTTGTAAAAAAGTCTCAAAGGCTCAAAACATTGTCGCCATGCGGCATGTTGTGTAATAGAATTAGAAGAAATATTACCTTCGAATTCAGGAGTGAGGCTCAAATTGCAGGGCAAGCTCACTCATTATCCCTACCACCGGTACCGGTTGCACACCGGTTTCGGGGTATGCATCGGTTTCGTGCAGACGCGTGCATGCATACAGGCCGGCGCCTGGCCTGTCCAAAGGCTTGAAATAGCTCTATTATCTGGACTGCGGTCCTCGAGCCACCACCTGTGCGGATTTGGAGCGGCTTCTGCAAGCTTATGATTAGTACTATGAGAAACGGAAGCTGGTCGCTGGGCGGCTCGTCGGCAACTCAGTCGCTCAGCGAGTCGACAATATCCGCTCAAAGGACGCCCCGTCTGCTGAAAATACCACCCTCTCAGCGACCAAGGTTGAGTTGCTGAGCGACCAGATGCAGCCGCTCAGCGACCAGATGCAGCCGCTGAGCGACCAGTGCAGCCGCCGAGCGGCCCATCACTACCCTCTGAGCCACCCAATACCATCCACTGAGCCACCCAGTGCCATCCACTCAGCGACTCGAGTGCGTCCACTGAAGCTAGTCTGTTTCTGGGGCTGACCCAACACCATGCTGAGACACAAGCTAACCTAGCACCAACATCTGCCAGGTTGAGCTGATACAGAGCATGCCATGGACAGGATACAACCATGACTGAGTATGAACTTCAAGGTGACCCGAACATCGCATCACTGATGACTACTCTGCTGACGACCAATACTTATCTCCAAACAATGCTTTGGCTGTAAGGTTGCAGGCATGAGCTGGTTGCCTGTCACTATGCTCACTGTCATGCTGGGCCCGGCGCTGCTTGACTGCTGCAGCTTGCTGCTGCTGCTGAGCTTTCTTGGCCTTGGCTTCAGTTGCTTCCTTCCTCTTGTGCCTAGCTGCTGCTTTTGTCTTGCCTTCCAGATGAATTACGGTAGTTTATTTCTTCAGCAAAGAGGCAGTCATGATCGTCTGTGTCACACTGTGCATGAGCAGAGCCAGTAATGTGGCTGGCTGCTGTCGTCTCAGCCGATATAACAAGAGAGTCCAGAAATACATCAGCCAGTATGCTTATCACGCATCACACACACCAAGGGCTGATTGGCTGGTAGCAGGTTCAACATGTATTCATGTCAATGTGTGCGCTTATCAAGCATGGCCAACAATCTGTGCTGGCCGCCTGCAGGATCAGGATCCAGTTGGCATGAACTTCATCAGCTTGAAGCTGATGCAACAGTGCATACGCTGTGTAGGTCAATGAACTGCAGATGGTCTTAAATGCCTTGCAGCCTATCTTGGCCCTGGCACTAGCAATTGCCCTTATGACGCCAGCTGAAACTTTGCCTAGCCGCCGTTGCGTCCAAATGCTGTTGCATCAACAGGGCTTCAATAACTGCTAGAGCCTTTGAGTTACCTTTGGCTACTTTGCTGCTGCTGCTGACCACCTTGGTTGTTTTGCTTGCTGAAACTCGGCTGTCAGTGGCACGTGTCTTCTCAGAAGACAGTTGCAGGCTGCAACTGTACTGTGCGGTTTGCTGTCTTCCTTGGCCTTTTGATCCTGAATAGGCAGACATAGCAGTGTTGTGCAGGCCCAGAGGCTTACTGAGTGCAGGGGCTGAATTACGTGAGGGGCGGGAAGACACGAGGGTATATGAGACTGACCAGCTGCCAAGAAGGGTCTGTGTGAGGAAGTGCGCTATATATCAACCCCAGTGGCTAAACCTCAGTACTATAGTGTTTGTTACGACTTTACTGTGTGCTGTTTCTTTCTCTCCTGTGCTGCGGCCATGAAAAAGGAAACGGCTCGCATTCTGGCACTGTGCCCTTGTCAACATAAGGTTTCAAAGGTATAGTATGTCTTCTGCCAGTTGGCACCTCAACTTGCACATGGCTCGGTCGCTGCCGCGTATACTTGCGTCTGGCTTATACAGTGTTGCCAAGGAGACAGCGTGAGTCCTCAGGTATAACAGTGTTATACCTGATGCAGCAGCAGTGAGGCAGGGTGTGAGTGCCATGACATAGGAATGTCAACCGTCAACCTGCTGCCAGGTATGATACCCGGTGACACGCTCTTTCAGGAGCCCACCCCACCTGCAACGGCCCCTCAAATGTAACCGCTGCCAGTATAGTCTACAGTTTGGCCAGTACCAGGGCTGTGGTGGTGCCATGGCTTCATATGGAACAGGACTGTTTTATTTTTTCTTGGCCTCCTTCAACCCTGAAAGTCCATCACTTTGTTTGCGATTTGGAGGCACTCCATCATGCCCACCTTCCATCTGCACAAGACAGTCGCCAGCAGCAGCAACACTGTCACTTTGAGCGGTAACTTGTGACTACCAGTCGGCCAGAAGTATGTTGACGCAGCAGCCAATTGGCCAGAGGCTGCACCACTGGTAGGTAGGCGCTACTAGCACCAAACTAGAAAAAGTGTTTGAGGCACTTTGAGCTCGCTGGCAGCGGAAGGTACTTGCACTGTGCCACACAGTGTTTAGATGTTATGCCCTAGCGGCAAACACCTCCTCAGAATTCAGCATTGCAGCTCCATTGCAAAATATCAAGCAGGTACCCAACAGGGCTACAGATGACATCAGTCGAATGCCCCCACAACTGACTGCCCATTGAACAAGTCTGAGGCAGGGGCGTGCTCGTTGTGGCCTGCCTGGCTCAGTCTCATTGAAGTCTGCTGGCAGCAAAGAACACGTGGATGCCTTGCTGCTAGCGCTGTGGGATGTGTCAGTACATGGTTCATGTACGTGTGTTTGTGTGGTATGGATCTTTATGCTGGGAAACGGCTTGGTCCAGTCGGTAGACTCAACTCTCGAGTCCTGTTGGAGAGACCCAAGACCAAAGGCATCTCAAGGCGGCGCCGCCCAAAACAAGCGCGCCGTTCTTGTTACCTCCGTCCTTGTTACCGCCGTGGTTTTGGACCGGCCCAAAGCAAGCCCGCCGTTCTTGTTACCTTCGGCTGAGCCACCAAGTACGTCCCAAAGGCCTTGCGGCCGGAAAGGGTAATTCTTGTTCTTCTTCTTCTTCTTGTTACCTTCGGTTTGTCCCGACGCCCTGCGCCGTCCACTGGTAAGCTCGACACGACGTGAGTTGTGACAACAACCTGATTGAGGCGTTCACGCACCGTTTCCGTGCACGCTGCGTCACACCCGCCTGTTGCAGTTGCTCCCCCGGAAGCCAAGGAGGGTTTCTGAGGCATCTGCGCGCTCACAATGACGACCGGCACTGCGGAAGAATGCTGTGACGTCTGTAAGCTGTTAGAATCGGTAATAGAGTATCTAGACCTGCGGGATATCGCCTGGTTGATTAGCAGCAGCAAGCAGCTGTCGGAGGTCTGTAGGAAGCAGCTATGCAAAGGTCCAGGTTTCGACCTAGCACATAAGCTGCTGCGCATTGCAGCCGCTGATGCAGGCGCGGCTATCAGCAGCTGGCAGCCGACCGGTTCGGGCTCAGGAACGGACAGCGAAACTGAAGTGGACACGGCCCGGGGCACTGACCACTGCCAGATGGTAGCGCAGCAGTTTGTAGGAGCTGCTGAGTGGCTACTGCACATGGTTTACGGCGAACGACTTTTCGCAGCGTCAAGCCACAAAGTCGCAGACACAGTGTCGGCGATAGTCACACATGTCAGCGGCATCATTGATTTGAAGCAAGCGAAGCTCTTGGTGGCGCTGGGCTTCCGGGTGAACTATGCTCAGCTGGTGTCTGCGGCTAGGCAAGGCCTCACAAGTGCTCACATATGGATGCAAGCCCAGAGAGAGCTGAGTGTACCCACAGACATGCCAGATTATGCCCGCGTGTTGGTGTATGGCAGTGGTGGTGGTGGGAATCTGGCGAGCGAAGTGACATTGGCTCAGGACCACGCCTGCAAGGTGTGTGCAGGCTAGATTTGTCAGATCAGACATCCTGATCTTGGCTTTTGCTGGCATGCAGTTCTGCATGCAGCTTCCTGACTGCAGCTAGTGCAGCAAAGCCTGCATCCTGCACCTTGCAGCTGCATTGCAGGCGTCCTGCACATCAACTCTGCACCAGGTTGGTGGGGCTAAGTCTCAGACCAGGATAGCCTTGCTGCCACAACGTCTGGCAGTTGCTAAACAGCTCAAGCCTGGGCACAATGGGTCAACACTGTAGGCACAGGCCATCAGACGGTGATCTGCTGCACCACTGTGGCCATGTGCCCGATGTCACAGCCAGTGGCTGCCTTGTACACGCTACAGGTCCCTGACAGTTTACAACCCAAAGAGCTTGCAGACCTGATGTTTGTGGCCATGAACGCATCTGGCATCAAAGTTCAACTTGGCCAAGCAATGCTGAAAGCAGCAAGTCAACATCCAGCAAATGCAGAGCTTAGCGAATGTGAGGCTGCAGCAATCCTAAAGGCGGCAATCAGCAGGGATGTACAGCATGACAGTGTCAAGCATGGGTTTGGATGGGCTAGCTGCCTGTGGGGCTTACCGGGCTTCGCAGACCCTACCAGCATCGTGCCAGGAAAGCTGGTTCAAGAGTACTGCGAGATGAGCGATGTTAGGGTTGTGGCCAGACTATTGAACAGGGTACCAGCCCTTGAGAACAAAGCAGCAGAGTTGTGCGAGAGTGCAGTCAGCAAGTGTCTTGCAGCAGGCCGATTTGAGGACGCTGTGTATCTGCTAAAGGCCTCACTGTTGCCTGCCTACATGGGTGTACAGTTGACCGCTGTCAATTCTTGGCAGCTGACCGCTGATGCTCTGTGTAGGCTGCTTACAACAGCTTTGCTGAAAGCTGCAGCTACAAAGCGGCTTCAAGGGCCTGCCTTAGAGAGTGTGGTGTCAGCTGTCAAGATCTTTCCAGTGCCACCGACACCTGATGATGTTGAGCATATCGTGATTACTGTTGCAGATGCCATAGAATGTGAGGTTGGGGCCTCCAAGCCCAGCAGGAGGCAACTGCGGGTGCTGAAATGCCTGCGAGCATTGCCTGCTGCACAGCATGTGCAGTCAGCAAGGGTCAAGCACCTGTTGCATTGAGGCAGTAGGTACCTGTGCATGCTTTACTGCACACGCTTGTATCATCTTGTTACACTGGCCACGAAGTTTCACTCATGGCTGACTCATTCGCAAGTTTTCTGGCTGCTAGCCAGCAGACTTTCTTGAAACATTTTACTGCATGCACCCTGTGTTGTCCCTGATTAAATGAGCGCAGCTTCTGGCCAGCCAGAGGCTCTAGTTAGCCAGCCCGCATTCAATGGTATATAGCCATGGTTGATGGTAGCATTGATGACAGAGCAACCTTGCAACATGAAGCAAGCAACAGGTCAATGATCAAACCATCACCGCAGACTCCTATAACACTACTTCATCACACTAGTAGTACTACTTCACCACAAGACTGTTCCTCCAAGCCCTCTTGCTGCCCTACTAAATCTTGGTTTGCCGGCTAAGACCATTTTATCAATTTCGCCTGGTAAGCTGCAGCGACACTCACTGCAAGGAATGTGTAATGCGTAAGACAACTTGAGGATTGATCACGGTATTGGTTCTCAACAATCAACAAAGGGCTTTCCCAGGGCAACAATCACGTCTCAACCATCAGCTGGGTGTGCGCCTGAGCTCCACCTTCCAATGTGTCACCACTCCAAGGAGCTGCTGGCCGGCAAGACAGCATGGCACCAAACAGAACCTGTTGCCGAAAAACTACAACCACAAATGCTTTGCGATACTCATGAGTAGCCTGCAGGCTATACCACGGGGCAGGCTATACCCATGTCCACAATGATGACTCAGTCTGCAATTTGAGATGCCACCCAACCAGGCAGACGGGACAGTATACTCAGCGGGCCTCTGACAAGCTATATGCCTTAGCAGCGGCAGCAACAATACACCGAACTGGCTAGTTTCAGTTCAAACCAAGAACACCCTGCAACAATGCTGTTTGCAGCAACCACCTGCTACACTATGCATGACCACCTCAACCGGCATGAGATACCGCTGAGGTGGTATGAATACACGCCGAATTTGGCAGCCATCGTGGCGCGCTCCTAGAATAGTACTGCTACATTGTGTCTAAAACAGCTTCAACAGAAATAGAAAGCAACCTGGTTCAAGCATCCTGTTCAGAGACATCACAGTCCCCCACAATATTGCTGGGCAACTTCATATCTGGCTGCTGGTGATCATGACCGCCAGCTGCCCACTCTCCAGACACAGACAGCACAATGTTGCTATCACCGGACCCGTTGAGCATGTTGTGCCGCTTCAAGGCGCCAAAGTTGAAGTGGTCAGAGCCAGCACGCAAGCCACCTTTGCGTGAGGCATCACGCACACCGCGCCTGCTGTTCCTGCTGGAGCCGGCACCACGCTGCTTGGGTGACGTCAGGTGATGCAAGCTGTCCTCCGCAGACATGCGCAGGGGGCTGCTGGCTTGCTCAGGGATCAATAGCTGCCTGCAGTGGACCCAATATATACAGTTGGTTGGCTTCATGACACACAATTTTGTTACAGATGACCAGCCAGGCCGCTTCTTTGTTACATACCTTCCAAGCCCTGTGTGCAGTTCACCCACACGCATGCGGACACTACAGCTGTCTATGCACTTGCAGGATCTAGAGAGCTGCTGTCATTTGTATAGCAGGCAACTGCACATGTTCATGCCTACCTGGATGTGTCGATGTCCCCTTTGCTGTCCTCTGCGTATGGCAACCCATCCTGATAGTCAAAGCCGTCGTGTTGGAGCCCAGCATCTGTTGCGCTGACATCCACCTCAGGTCCCCGCAATTTGCTGCCATGCTTTCCTACATTACTGCTCCTACTGCTCTTGGCTTTGCTGCCATTGCTAAGTGACGCTGACACCATACCATCGTCATTTGTTGACCGCCTGCCTTCTGACGCTGAGCTGTGCTCACTGATGCGGTTGCCGCCCAGCAGAGATGCAGTGCCTGACAGCATTGCACCATCATCTGGCTCCAGCATCAGCGGCAAGCAGTCTGGGCCATGAGGTCCAGGCAACCCCGATGACAGCTGCCCATTTGCTGGACTGCCGAATGCACGACCGTCACTGCTGCTGCTGCTGCCCTCGTCTGAGGTATCTGCTGCTCCGTCAGGGCCCCCTGCTGTCAGTGCCAGCTGCTGCTGACGGTGCTGCTTGCCATGGCTGCTTCTGGGCCTCTCAATGAGCGGGCTGCCTGATGCTGCAATTGCTGGAGTTGGTGCCTGCTGTGCCCAGTTGATGACCTTGCGGATCTCATTCATGGCTTGGCGGTTGCGTGCCTGCATAGTCAGATACACAAAGGCACAGGCTCAGGCGCTAGATGCTTGGGGGCTGGGCGAAACCTGCCGTTCCACACCTTGTTGAAAGCTACATGCCCTGATGACCCGATATGCGGCAAAAGCCCAAGCCATGTGAAACCGTCAGCATCTCCAAGGCAGCGGCCCGCACAAGTATTTGCCATGTGATTTGAATCTTGCAAATGTGTCAGTCTCATGCTTGACGCACTCAGACAGAGACAAGACAGAAGACTGGTCGCAAATGCAGTTGCAGCAAGCAGCAACACCCACATTGTACACTATCTGCTCCTTGAGCTGCAGCTCATTGGCATTGAGCTTGTTGCGCAGTTGGCTCTCCTTGCTGGCCAGCTCCTCTTGCAGATAGTGTATGCGTGCTTGAGACGCTTCAACATCGGCCTACAGACAAAGTTAACAACAACAGATGCTTAGTGCCTAAAGCTACAGCTAAATCAGCAACACCTGATTTGCAGTCACTGACAGAGCTCCAAAAGGGCAGGTCAAATACTTCAAATGCGTGTCTATGGACATGTGACATCTAGTGGGGTCAAGATTCTCATGAGTGGAAGCAGCATAGAAGGCGCACACACCTGCAACTGCTCTGCCAGGGCAGTCCGCTCCGCCATTAGTGCATCCCGCTGTCTGGCTGCACCTTCCATCTTGGCAATGGTGGACTTTAAGCTCTTCACCTCCTGCAGTGCAGCACATGCAGCAACCCCCATGTTGAACTTGTGCAGCTCAAGCAGCGACTGGCAAAACTAATTCAGAACATTGTCAGACACAACAAGCGCACCTACCACAAGCAGCCCGCTGGAAGTGCCGGCAACTCTTGCCAGACTGATAATTCCAGAAGCCAGTTCTGCCACAGGCATTGCTGTTAGCCCCTATGAGCAGCCCTCTTACCTCCTTGTGTGCATCCAATGCAGCATTCTTGTCTGACAGGCGGTGTGCCATCTCCTCCAAGCGGCGCTGCATCTGCTGTGCCTCAAAGCCACGGGATGTGAGCAACTCATTAGTATCCAGGAGGTCACGCTGGAGGGCGTTGAGCTGCATGCACCAAGGCAGTTGGCGTCAGTTGATGCTGTGAGCCACCGAAACAGACCCTTACATTACCTCCCAGCCATGCATGCACCGGGCATGAGCTGTGTGTGACATCTTGGCTGGTTCTGTTGGGTGGCAGTTCATAAGCAGGTTTCAAGAGGCAATACCCTGAAGCTACTTCAGGCTCAGAGCAGTCCTTACCTCCTCAGCAGCCTTCTGCTGCTGCTCCTGAGCCTCTGCCTCCGCATTCTTCAGCTGCTGCTTGAGCTCTGCAATCTCCTGATTGTGCTCAGTTAGTTCGCCCTTCAAGCTGCTGACTGTTGAGTCCACAGCTGCCAACTTCTTGCGCAGCAAGTCACAGTCCATGGCCTTCTGGCTGGCCTGGCCCTGCAGTAACAGCACATGAACCCCGCACTGGTCAAAGTTGGCCTCCCTTTAGAATCTGCACAATTGGAACAGGGCCGATCAAAACCTGCGCTGCTGCAACAGCAGCAAAGGGTTCATGACTGCACCACACCTGCGCCTGTTATAAACACTCCAGACTGGTTGCCACTCACCCGTACATCGTCCAGCTGTGCCTGGAGGCCCGCCAACTGCGCCTGCAGCAAACCGTTGTCACCCCGTGCACCATCAAGCTCATCCTGCAGGCGCTCCTGCTCCTGATATGCAGCACTCAGCTGCAGATGCACGTCAGTGACCTGCTTCATCAGCTCTTCCTGCCTGCTCTTGCTGCTCTCACGGGCTGCTGCCAGGTCATGGCTGAGCTGGTCTGCCTTAGCTGCCGCTGTTGCTGTGGTGGTCTCCAGCTGCTGCTGCAAGCTTCTGCATTGCTCCTGGGAAGCCTCCAGCGCCTGCGCCTTGTCCTTCAAGCTGCTGCTGAGCTCAGACACTGTCTCCTCCAGCGCTGTAACCTGGGCTTTGCTGCTTGCAGTTTCTGCTTGCTGCTCTTCTAGTTTTTGCTGCAGTTCCTGGATCGCTGCTTCATCTGCCGCCTGCCTAGCAGCTGCCTCAGCAGTTGCGTCAGCAAGCTTCTGATGTAGCTCTTCATTGGAGCCAGATGCCAAGCTATGGCGGGCTTCCAGGTCCTGAACCTGCTGCTCTAGGGAAGCTACCTGGGTTGAGAGCTCACTGTTGCGCTCAGCAGCCTACAGAAAGAGCAGACAATCAACAGAGCAGCATGGTGTCAGTTGTGTCATTAGGTGGCCCCACTGAAAGCCCTCTTTGGTGGGCTACATGATACTTGAGTGCACATTGCAATTGCCAGTTGCTACAGCACAGCTTCTGCCCAAGCAAGACAGACTGCTGGCATTCCGGCCAACATGCACACTATGTTTCACGAGACAGGGACACCAACGATAGGCACACCTGTTCGTGCTGCTGCTGAGCCTCCTGTAACTCCGCCTGCCGCTGGTCTAATTGCTGCTGAAGCTCCTGCCTGCTCTGCTCGCCATTTTCAACCTCCTGCCGGCTGTCTGCTAATTGCTGCTGCGTTGTTGACAGGTCAGCTGCTGTCGAGTCAAGCTGCTGCTGCAATGCAGTTAAGCTGCTGTTGGCTGCCTCCAGCTGCTGATCCCTGTCTGCAACTCGACCCTCCGCCTATAGTGAGCAAACACGCAAGGAGCAGGCGGCATAAGACATGCGTTACGCCAAAGCCATTGCGGTACAGGCATGCTTGTCAGGCAGGGTTTATGACCCAGTAGGTTTGTCGCCCAGTTATGGCCAGCGGGGTCACCCAGAAACATTTGAGGCACAGCTGCAAAATCAAGCCTGTGCACACCTGCGCCAGTTGCTCCATGAGCTGCTGAATCTGCTCATTGAGGTCCATGTTAACACTCTTGGACACTGCAAGGGCCTCCTGGGTCTCATCCCTAGACTCTGTGACAGATACCAGCTGTTGCTGCAAGTTTGCATTGCTTGCTGCTGCACTATCTAGCTGCTCCTGCAGAGCCTGAACCTTGCCAGTAGACTCTTCCAGCTGCCGCTGCAGCTGAGCAGACTCGGCTGCTGCATCCGCCAGCTGCTGCTGCAGGTCAGACCCGGAGGCCGTAGCTGCATGTAGCTGCTGCTGCAGTCCCGCACCCTGCTCTGTTGCCTCTGCGAGCTGCTGTTGCAGGTCCGCAATCTGCTGCTCAAGCTGCTGTCGAAGGGCGTCATGCTGTGCATGAGTCTCATCCAGCTGCTGCTGCAGTAGTGCTTTATCAGCTTCAAGTCGCTGTGCTTTCTGGTCAGCAGCTGCTGCCTTTGCTGCAGTGTCATCAACCTGCTCTTGCAAAGCTGCTTTGTCGGCTGCCAGCTGTTGTGCCTCCTGCTCAGCAGCTGCTGCTGTAGCTGCTGTCTCGTCCAACTGCTGCTGCAGAGCTGTGCTGCTGGCTGCTGCGGCTTCACTGTCTTTCTGCTGCTGGGCTTTGGCCTCTGCCAGTTGCTCCCTGAGCTGGTCATTCTCTGCTTTCAGGTCCTCAACAGTGGCGTGGACATTCTGCAGCTCTTTCTGCATGCTGTGTACCCTTTGTGCTGCAGCTGACACACTGTCACGAAGCTCATCCTGCAGTCTGAGCTCAGTGTCCCGGCGCACAGCGCGCTCCTGCACGTCACAGAAACAACCAACACATGAGAGATCATGTGGCAAAGAGGCTGGACTTGTGCTCAGATTCACCTGCTGCAGCAGCATTCATGCAACTGTGCTGAACAGCGATCAAAGGCTTGTGTTTATGGCTGCCGAGCAGCGACAGCAGCCAAAGGCCTGATGTTAAACCAACCAGCCACACCTGGTCAAGCTCCTGGCGCAGCTGGTCTGTAGCCAGCTGCATCTGCCGCATTTCCAGCTCATGCTCAGCTTCTGCTGCTGCCAGGCTCTTCTCAGTCGCTGCTGCCGCCAGTGACTCATGGTGCATCACCTTGGCTGTGAGACTGAAAATGGCCTGATCAAGCTGCCCAGCACCCCTGCAGTTGTACACACAGTTCAGACATACTGTGAGTCATACTAGCAGCCCTCTGACGCATTGAGCGGCGGTGCAGGATGCAAGGCTCAATACTCTGTAACCAACAGCCTCGAAACACTCAACAGCATGCGCTCCAGCGTCAGACTTGTTAATAAGCGAGCAATTACGTGTGGTGCTGCTATATGCACTTACTTTTGGATTTGTGACATCTTGTGATCCAGGCGGCGCCGCTCAGCCTTAAGATTCTGGTTCTCCTTCTCCAGGCCCAGCAACAACGCCTCCATTTGGCCCTTGGTAGAAGACATCCTGAACACAGCAGCACCAGGAGGGCATCAGATACAACTGCACACACAGCTGAAGATGGACCTGGCAAGATGCTCCCCCACATGGGTTGGTTCTTAGTGGCAGCGAGTGCTAGACATGCAACCTGCAGGAGCCTAGGGGCGTACCAAGCCCAATAACACAACCACCACAGGCTGGCAGAACCATCAAAGACTCTAGCCATGACACTCACTCTTCAAGCCTTTCACGCAGCTCTTTGTTCTCCTGGATGGCGGGCTCTGTGTAGCCCTTCCGCAGGTTGTCCAGTTCATAGTTCAG
>NSMO01009764.1:363-12868 GCA_002588565.1 Coelastrella sp. UTEX B 3026 | reverse complement strand
AATCCCTGAGGCTTCTGGGTGAAGGGTTAAGCCATGAATGATGATAATACTAATCCCTGAGGCTTCTGGCTGAAGGGTTAAGCCATTAATGATAATAATACTAATCCCTGAGGCTTCTGGCTGAAGGGTTAAGCCATGAATGATGATAATACTAATCCCTGAGGCTTCTGGCTGAAGGGTTAAGCCATTAATGATGATAATACTAATCCCTGAGGCTTCTGGCTGAAGGGTTAAGCCATTAATGATGATAATACTAATCCCTGAGGCTTCTGGCTGAAGGGTTAAGCCATTAATGATGATAATACTAATCCCTGAGGCTTCTGGCTGAAGGGTTAAGCCATTAATGATGATAATACTAATCCCTGAGGCTTCTGGCTGAAGGGTTAAGCCCTTAATGATAATGATAATAATCCCTGAGGCTTCTGGCTGAAGGGTTAAGCCATTAATGATGATGATAATAATCCCTGAGGCTTCTGGCTGAAGGGTTAAGCCATTAATGATAATAATAACAATCCCTGAGGCTTCTGCCTGAAGGGTTAAGCCATTAATGATAATAATACCAATCCCTGAGGCTTCTGGCTGAAGGGTTAAGCCATTAACGATAATAAATAATAATCCCTGAGGCTTCTGGCTGAAGGGTTAAGCCATAATGATAATAATAATCTCAATATTGAGAATTTGTTTCCTTAGAATGACATAAGTAATGCACAACCCTGGTTAGTCTGACCCAACAAGGCCAGCTCAGCTAAGTTGTTGCTGATAACTGCCACTGGTTATCTGCCGTTTTGATAGCTCGGATGACCCTAAACAGCCGATGCACAGAAACGTGACATACACAAGAAAACTGCAGTGCCACTCGGAGCTAACTGTTGCATGCCAACAATATATTCATATAGCACTTGTCCGCTTCAATCACTCAATAAAGTGTGCTGCTGCTGATGGCTTCATGAGCAAAGTAGCTCTCCCACGTAACACATCAAATAAAACAAATAGTATAAATAGAGTGCAGGCTTTGCGCTGCAGCAGATGGAGTACGGCGTACCGTAAGGCACTTGGTGCCTTCAAGTGAGGCATACAGTACTCCGAAAGGGTGTGTGTTTTCGCATTGCTCAATGCTGCATCAGCCCCATGACAGCTGCCCCATGACATCTGCTTTTGCCTGTAGCACACCATTTGGCCAGATACCCAATCTGTTACGCCAGCCTGTTCACCTCGGTTTGGGACGCCGTCTCTCCAATTGGAACACCCATGCGTACCTCAAACCTTTGGGTCCTTAGAGCCTAAACACTAATCCCTGAGTCCCAAACCCTAAACCCTAAGCCCTGACAGAATCGCTGGGTGCTGAAGCAGTGCGCCTTCTGTTGAACTCAATCCTTCTGAACGTATCCCGTATACTTGTAACGTTTCCAACAGCAACAATGGCCGAATACGAGTAGTCGCTCATGCCGGCCAAAAGCTGCAAAGTTGTTAGTGGGGCGAAGTAGCTGCAATCTGAGGGGAGGGTGCTGTTGTCTGTGCCGACTCGGTAGGATGTTATGCCGGTCGTGGCTTTGGGGTTGTAAAGGCCTAAACCCCAACCAGTAACAGGATCTGCAATGCATGCAGGAAACCATCAAGTGATTGTGGCTGATAGACATGACATATGAGAGAAACACAGTCTGTTGAGAGTATCAGCGTTTCATAGTCAAATCATTTTGTGAATCACTACTGTTGCATGTCATGCAAGGATGCAACTTGCAACCACAATTATCCGATAACTCAGAGTCTGAGGGAGAGTGCTGTTGTTTCTCCCGACTCTTGTAGGCGATTATGCCGGTCGTGGCTGTGGGCTGTAGAGGCCTAGCCC
Source organism: Coelastrella sp. UTEX B 3026 (assembly GCA_002588565.1). Taxonomy (NCBI): domain Eukaryota; kingdom Viridiplantae; phylum Chlorophyta; class Chlorophyceae; order Sphaeropleales; family Scenedesmaceae; genus Coelastrella; species Coelastrella sp. UTEX B 3026. Next base: position 11,022 of record NSMO01009764.1, on the reverse strand, counting down.
AAACCAGTAACAAGATCTGCAATGAAGGAAACCATCAAGCACTTGTGGCTATCAGATATGATACAGAAGAGAAAAGAAGTCTGTCGACTGTGTCAGCAGTTTACAGTCAATTGTGGAGCACTACTTTTGCACGTCATGCAAGGGCGCAAAAATGGTAGTTCCAACATGGTCATCGGAATGGAGATCTGCGGGAACTGCACGGTGCTGAAGTCGATGTACGGTAGGGAATGTGAAGTCGCCCCGACACGCACATTACCCTCCCTTAACTTACGCTAGCGCTCTCTTGAAAGCGCTATGCGGAGCTCATTCATTAATTCATTCAAGTCGATGCGCGCGGACCTCTGTAGGCAGTAAAGCTCGCAGCAGCTTTGCGGTTGCTGAAGAATGCAGTGGATCATTCCATTCAGTTGAATGACAGAAAACAGCAATGTGCAAACTGTAATGCGGCATTACAAATGGCATATTCGCTCACCCAGATAAGCAGCCCATGTCTCAGTTGGCCTATAAAGCTCGTTTGGGAACCCTGGAAATACATACGTCACATTGTCATCGCCCGTCCAGGGTTCATCTCCCATGTAAAGTGCCAGTACACTTAAACCCCGATTAAGGAATACTGCTGGGATCTCTTGGTGGGAGAGTCTGTGTGTTATTTGGCCTTCGTAACGCATTTTGAACCGCAGGTATATGTGATCTGGTCGTAGTGTGATGTATGTCGAGTAGGTTACTTCAGGCAAGAGCTCTTCACCTGCCCAGTTCCTGCGGCAGCAGCAGCAGCAGCACATTCGGCGGGGTTATAAGTCTGTGGGGACTGGGAACACAACTGAAGCTTGGGTTGGACGTTTACATGATCTGACCGTCAACGGATGTGTGTGAAGTAAGTGACTTTTAGCAGAAGTTGCTTCCCCTCATCAGTGTCTGCAAGCAGCAGCAGCAGCAGCGGCGACAGCAGCAGGATAGATCTGAGCACATTCAGGTATGTCAGTGCACTTACAGCTCATTTTGGACCAAGGCTTGTGCAATTTGGCCTGAGAGTTTAGGTTACTCCTGGCAGAAGTTCTTCCCCTGCATAGTTCTGCATGAAGCAGCAGCAGCAGCAGCAGCAGCAGCAGCAGCCAGTTGAGCAGACTTATGAATGTGACAGCCCTTGTAAAGTTTCATTCCGAACCAGAGATCTCTACCCTCGGGCTGATGTCAGTTTGACAGGTTACTTCTGGAAGAAGTTGTTCACCGGCCCAGTTCCTGGTGGCAGCAGCAGCGACAGCAGCAGCAGCAGCAGCAGTGCATTGAGCGCACCCAGTGATGTGGGATTATGCCCCAGTAGCGAGAGCGCCTGATGAACTGGAGGTTACATGATATGAATGAATGAATGAGCTCCGCATAGTGCTTTCAAGAGAGCGCTAGCGTAAGTTAAGAGAGGGTAATGTGTGTGTTGGGGTGACTCCACATTCCCTACTGTCTGCTCTGGTCCCCCAAGTGATATGGCTGTACAGTGGTGTATGTTGAGCAGGTGAGCTTGGGCAGAAGCTCTCTGCCATCCCATTTTCTGCAGCAGCATTGGCAGCAGCAGCAACAGCAGCAAAGGAGGGTAGTTGCTGGGCAGCAAGCACGGGATTGAGTGTCTGACTTGGTTTCTATTTGCTTTGCCTTCCAGTCCACTGGTTCTGCTCTACTTGGAGAGTACTCTGTTAGATGGTGAGGTGTCTACTGTGGTGTCCATCTCTCTATCACAAACTGTGCATTGCTTAAACCCGGACTCATTCCCAAGCCGTCCATACCTTGGATGCCCTTCAACTAGGATGGTGGTATTTCTGACCACCTGTCTCGTCGTAACGCTCGGCTTATTCGTCCAACTCCCGCCCTGCACCGGGTTATATACCCAAGGTTTGGTCGCCCAACACGACCCGTCCGGGCAGCCGTAGAAGCTCTGCTGCAATAACCTGCCTAGATCATAGGTGTTTAGCAGGTTTCTGTCTGCCCAGGGTTCAGGAGCGTTAGTTGACGAGATCCAGGCGACTACACCTGCGCGGTTTAGATCTACGCCGACTTTGTAGTTGTCGTTTTGGATGTATGTTAGAGTTTGATTGGGGCTTGTGCTGGTTGGTTCTGCGGTTTTGGTGGCTGTGGATGCGAGGGGGTACAGAAGCTGCTGCTGCTGCTGCAGTGGGGTGGGTGGGACCCGAACGGGTATGCTTGCAGCGGCAGTGCTGCCATCATTGCTGCTGCTGCTGGTGGTGGTAGCTCCATCCTCTAAAACGTCAGCATACTTGTATGATGAATACTGCGCAGCATCAGCATCAGCAGCAGCATCCACAGCTGGTACTGCTGCTGCTGTTGCTCGATCAGCCGCTGCTAGAGCTTTGAGGTGTCTGATGATGGCTGCCTGCTGCTCTGGCGTCTCAGAAGCTGCTTGGGCCTTCACTGCTGCTGTTGTGGCGATCCCCGATTGCCTTCAGGATACTCATATCACAAAATGTCAGTGCGATAGGGGATGCAAACAAGAGACTGAAACAATAGCTTCAGATATCATGGGGGTTCCAAAACCTCTGCGCATTGGATGTTGAGCAACTACTGAACTATATGAGGAGTCAAGATGTTGGTTATTACTTATTCATTAGGCAGCGTCTAGCGTATCCGGTGGCTGCAGTAGCCTCCCCGCGCTGCTGCAGTACTAGTGCTGATCATCAGCTACTGCAGTAGCCTCACCTGGAGCCAGCACAGCTTACAGGCGGAATCGCAGGGCATGTCGCTGCTTCTGTCTGTCTGTCAGACAACAAATGAGCAACTGGTAACATGATATGGGCCACCAAGGCAGCTAGGACGCACTTCCAGCGGCCATTGCAGCCCATCGCGCGTCTGCTTCGAAATTCGCTGCAGCTGAATGTGCGCCAATGCGTTTACGCGCTAGCCAGCAGTTATGCTGCTAACATATTCTATATCTTGAGCAGATTGTGTCTGACTCAGAAAGGCTCGAGGCTGTGTATTTGCTGTAACCGCGCTCTCCTACTGTACTGTACTCTAAAGCTACCGCATATGCGCAGGCATTTTTCAAATGGAGCATTAGAGCTTACTTTAAGTTGGTTTGATACACGCGATTGTGCCAGCGCGGATGAAACGCGTCTTCGCATCCCTCGGGTCACGGCGCAAAGAGAATTCTTGCAGAATAACGTTTGGCAGAGTCTCTGTTACTCCGCTTTACCGCTTTATAAAGACCAATCAAGTTACGCACGATCCTCCTGCCTGCATACGTTCCTTGTACCTGCGGACCATGACGCCGACCGTACCCTAGGGTCCAGGCCTGATCAGGCCTTCATGAAGATTGACTGTTCTAGACCAGGACTTCAATCCGCCCATTGCTGCTTACGCCTCTGCACAGCGGCGCACAGCATCTATAATGGTTTAAGAAACCCTCAGCTACACGTTGGAGTCTGCAGGCCGAGATCGAAAGGGTCTGCTGCAGACCGCACCGGTTCCATCCATGGCTGTCTACTGCAAGCCAAATCCGCGTACAGATCACATAGCAGGCTGCGCCGCATTCAATTGTTGTGTAAACAGTGTTGAAAAGACAAAAGCAGTGCTCGTGCAAGCTGAACGGTGAGTTTTAACATGTTCTGGAAGTTGTTCAGGTTTGAAACCAGCTGCAGTACCAGGCTCAGGGACACTTGCAGTTGCAGCGGAGGTCGATGTACAAAGCAATTGTGTGCCATCAAGTGACCAGTTGGACCCACAGCAGCGCTGTTTCGGCCGATTGTGCTGAGCATGGTAACAATCGTTCATATCGCCCGCCCGTGGGTCATAGCCTGCCTACAACGGATAAGCATGCTATATAAATAGTATCTGAGAGATATCCCGCTTTAAAGCACCCGAACCCATGGGTACTGCACTGGAGGTTGGCACAGTGGCCTCTGGGAGCCCCTTGCACGCTAGGGCGAGCGTCTGACAGTTGCCAAAGACATGAAAATAGTCGTAGTGGTGAATGAGCTTGTGCAGTGGCAGTACGTGCACGTACAGTGCCGCCAGTAGCTCATCTGGAGGGCGAAAGAGCACAGAAATAAGCATGTAAGTCACCGATACCTCTGAATTTTGGTTTTACAGAGTTTCAGGAGGGAGAATGGATCCCTTAAGTTTGCGCTGCGGCCGTGCTGTGTGCAGGCCAGGAGAGGCCAAAGGTGATACCTTTTCCAGTGCGCCCGGGCAAAGAAGTGAGTGCCTTATCCGGTCCTCAAACCCGCGTTCGGGTCTCGCCATGAGTACAGCACACTGGCACCAGCACACACCTTTGCGACTGCCACAGCGACTCCCAAGTACAGAGCGGTCTGCAGCAACTAGGTCCTGACAGAAACCACCCAGGTACTCTTCTGTATACAAGCACCCATACTCGAGTACACCCCGCCGGGGCATGCTACGGTGCTGGTGATAGCGATGTTGGTTACTCATGAGCAACAAACATCGCCTCAATGATCACGCCCAAATTTTTGGGAAAAGGCAACTGTGCAACATACATGTATCTGTACAGAGCCACAACTCTGGACTTGAAATGCTAAACGCGGAGACATCCCCAGCTGCTGCACTGTCACATGCTGGTTGTAGCTGAACACCGTAGCCCGCTCTACTGCTACACGACGTCCCAAGTTCACTGCTGTATTCTCTTCAGCCAAGTCTGCAGCACTTGTGAGCAACACACCATAGGCCTGTGGCCAACGGCCCCGCGCCTTTTCTACACGGTGCCTTCAACAAGCAACATGCATGAGATGTTGCTACATTACACGTAGCTGCGTACTGTGCCCAGCTGTACTGTTGCACATCCCCCCGCCTTGACTACTGTATCTACAGCTGCAAACTCCTTAGTAACGAAGCTGCCCGCCTGACCCACTACAAACACACTGGCGTAGGGAAGTGTCTTCAGCAGTTGAGCCACACAGGCACACCCCTCGTCATCGAGCTTCTCCAACACCTGCAACATATTCAGCAGGAGTAAAAGCATGCGACACTGACAATTGCATACAACACTGACAATTGCTATCAGTCAGCCACAACCATATGGCCATCGGTCCCAAAGTTTCACAGTCGGAGTGTGAATACTATTTATTTCATCGTATATACGAGTAGAAGCACATGTCGGGCGGCAGCCCCTTGCATTGTAGCAAGCAGCAATTCAGCCACACAGGCACGCCCCTCATCAAAAGCTGTACCAACACCTGCAAAAGCAATACCAATAACAGTCCTTTGTTGGTTTCGTTTGGTTTCCTATTGGGCGTGGAGAATACCCTTCTAGATGGTGAGGAATCCACTCTAATTACCATCTCTCCTTCTATAAACCGATACCAGTATCCATACTTTGTGGGTTTGAAACCCTCCTGACACTAGCCAGCGAGCCAGCGAATGGTTCATGGGATGTTGCTGCCCTTCACGTTTGTCGCAGATATCGGCGGCCTTTGACCACCGAGACCTGGATCACTGATCCAGTAGCACTTGAGCCTATAACTCCCTGAGTAGGGCGATACATCTCGTGAAGTACAGATATTGAGATACGGCATACGGCTGCTCAACACATTGGCTCTTTGAGTGCCCTGTCAATCTGCCCCTATCAGCCACCAACTCAGCAAACACTAAACTTCATCTCCTTGTACAGCAAGTTGTGAAGGTCTACCAAGAGCACCAGCAATACACATGTAATGGAACTGTAGAACAGATCATCACCTCTCATGTTTAGAAACAGAGTGCAAGGAAAGAACGTGTGCAAGTGCTTCCAATCTGCATTGCTTACCTCATCTAAAACGAGCACGTTGCTTGTCAGTCTGCCCCTGGCAGCCACCAACTCAGCAAACCCTAAACCCAACGCCAGCGCTACTCGCTTCTTTTCCCCTCCGCTGAGCTGCGCTATACTCCTCTGCCTCAACTCGCCATTAGCAGATCTGACTCGTACGATCTTTGAGATCTCCTCCTTGAGATCTAGATCTAGATCCGACACATCAGCATCCAGATCTACTGAGTCCAAGGTTTCGGATCCTCCAGGTCTGACCTCAGATCTCTCAGATCCAAGGTTAGGATCTTGATCTGCGAGATCTGGATCGCTGCCAGCAGCAGCAGCAGATTTAGCTGATTTGCTTTTCTTTTTTGTTGCTGCTGCTATCCCCTTTCTGCCAGATCCTTTCTTCCCGCTTTTTACTGTTGTAGCTGACAGTTCTAATGACATGCCTGCTGCTAACTGGCTCAAGTGCCGACCACATGCTGTCTGGAGCTCAGCCAGCGCCCCTTCTGTTAGGAATGAAGGAATGCCCTGACGCCCAAAGGCCCTGTATACACGCTTCCACAGATTGACCTGCACGCAGCAGCAGCAGCAGCAACATTTAACATGCGGCAATCAGTGGCAGGAACTGGCAACCACCGATAGCAGGCAGTGCATGATGTATGGTTACATGCGATAGCGGAACAGTGTTGTTAAGAACGCTTTATCTGGATGCTTGTGGCTGTTCCATGTCACCAGATCCTGATTGATAAGGCGGGCTCCCACAGATTGACCTGCAAGAGGCAGCAGCAGCAGCAACAACATTCGACATGCAGCAAACGCCAGTGACAGTAGCTGGCAACCCCCTTTAGCTGGCACTGCATGGTGTATAGAATGCGATAGCAAGAAAGTGAAGTGAAGAGGCGCTATTATCTGGATAAACTGCCTGTTCCATGTCACCAGATCCTGATTGATGAGGTGGGCTTCCACAAGTCGACCTGCAAGAGGCAGCAGCAGCAGCAACAACACTCGACATGCAGCAAACGTCAGTGACAGCGGCTGGCAAACACTGGTAGCAGGCACTGCATGACGTATGGAACGTAATAGCGAGAAAACAAAGTTGAAAGGCACTCACATCCGGGAAGCTTTAGCTATTTATGTCACCAGTTGCAAGTTCATGAAGTTGCTGCAGTGATCAATGATGTAGGCGAGGCTCCCTGACGTTCGAGCAGCAGCAGCAGCAGGAGCAAGCCTAGAATGCAATTCAGTGATGGCCTACACATATGGGCCTTCTAGCACTGCAAACCTTGATCCTTGAAAAAGCATGAGGTTGCTGTTCATCAAACCAGGACATGACATCCTACTGTGAGAGGTACAGATGATGACAGACGAGGACAGACGAGGACAGACGATGATTGCCTGCAGAGTCACAGTGCTGCTACTGTGAAAGCTATGTCCCAAAGTTAGGGGAAGCTGTATGCTACATAATAACTGCATATCAAGCACAAGACTGCAAGCACAAGACTGCAATTCGAAGTGGTTTGCAATTGGGCATGATGCGGTATGCTAAGCAGGACTCCGCCTGGAACATGCTGTTACCTGCTTGCTCACTTCTGCCTTCTGCTGTTCATTGTCCTGCAGGCGCTGCTGCTGCTCCTCTAGAGTCCGTCGAGCTTGATCAACACCTACACACATGATACACATACAGCAGGTGGCTGGATTCTCTGCTTTGAACCAGAGATACTTCAAGGCTGGTTTAGAATGCAGATGGAGCCGAACCCTAACCCTCCCACAGTGCTAAGTAGACCATAAACACCAACCAGGTCCAACACACACACAACTTGTTTCATCACAGTGACTGCATCCAGGAGCGCTGCTGCTGCTGCCACTCTATGTTGATTCCATTGTCCGTTTAACCATGAGTGCTTGACAATGCAGCCCCACCATCAGCAACAGAACACAAACTACACAAATTTGGGAACATGTTTACATAGTATTGCCGAGTCATGCATTTATGACGCACCTGATACATAAGGGTTTAGAGCTCCTGCCAGTTGCTGTAAAACCCCACGTGCATTCACCACACCATCACAAGCAGCACCCATCTGATTACACAGCTGCACTGTACTGCTGCGCAACTGCGGTTCAACCCCTAAAACCTCAGCCCCTCCTGCTGCTGCTGCTGCTGCTGCTTGTGTGCTGGCAGCAGCGGCAGCAGCAGCAGCACTAGGTAGATTTTGGAGCTGTAGTTTCTGGGACGCGTAGTCCAGGGTTGTTTGAAGCTGATTTGAGAGGTTTTGTAGGGATTGCACTGCGTTCTGAAGCCGAGAAAGCTCCCTGCAAAGCAAATGATGTTAAGCTAAACATGAAAAAAGGGCGCCATCTTGCAGAGATGGAATAAACATGGCAGTGAGGTGGGTGAAGGGTTCTACCCGCAGCAGCAGCAGCAGCAGCAGCAGCAGCAGCAGCAGCAGCAGCAGCCATACACATTCCCAATTAAGCACCAGATTATAATCTGCATGAATTGCAGGGTCCTTGACAACTACATGCATAGGGGCCTAATGCAGGACTGCTTTTAGTTTGCTGTTGGCGAGCCTCAATCGCTGCATTGCAGACCCGCATGCTGCAGGACTAGGTTTGTCACCACCTGCTGCTGCTGCACACCATCACTTACAGCACACCAAACAAACATCACCATGCACTGTTACGAATTTCATAGATTGTCTGTACTAGGCAATACTACCCCACACCTACCCTCTTAATCTCCTCTCTTCTGTGAACAGCTCCTGCTGTTGCCGCTGCTGCTGTCCATACTGCTGCCGCTCCCGCTGCCTGGCCGCCTCCGCTGCTATCCTCGCTTGCTGCTCCAATTGATTACGCTCTTGCATCAATCGTTCTCTCTCTGACAGCACCTGCAATTATTATCATTATGCACATGCGCAAAATGTTCAAAATGTATTTCCACATTTGTAACTAGTTCAAAATCCTATTTAATGAAGAATCTAGTTCCATCCAACAAATCAGTCAATTTTGATATCCAGCAAGTGTTAACCACAAGCCCACCTACTGCCTGTTGGCCCTGTGCTGCTGCTCGCACTGTGTTCACTGCTGCTGCTGCTGCCGCCAGTGCTGCTGTTGCTCCTCAGCCCCCTGCTGCTGCCGATACGACAGCTGCTGCTCTGCTGCTGCCACCACTTGGACCAACACATATCGACCGTCTCTGCAAAATCTTTTCCTCACACCACACTGAATGCAATATGAATTCGACCTAAACTCATAAATGATTTGAATCAGTTACAAGATCAGGCAATACATAGGCCTATGGCAATTTCTCAACTGACTATAATCATTCCAGTGAATGTTGTAGTACGTGCCCTACCTGCTGCCTCTCAGCTCTCTGCTGCTGCTCCAATTGCATTCGCTGCTGCTGTGCTGCCGCCAGTGCTGCTGCCAACTGCTGCTGTTCAGCAGTAGATGTATTGAGTTGCTGCTGGATCTGCTGCTCTTCTGAAGCCATGGTGTCGAGGTTCCTGGGGCGGCAGCAGCAGCAGCGGCAGCAGCGGCGTGGTGGGCAGTTCACCATGATGTACAAGTCGGTCTATGTTGCATGAGCTAAACTTTACAAGTCAGGCGCAGCAGCATCAGCAGCCGCAGCGGCGGTGTCAGCAGCCAGTAAAAGTTACAACAGTGATGGGTAGCAACTGCTGGCGGTGCCTTACCGGCACATTATCGGATGCTACAGTATGCCAGCAGCAGCAGCAGCAGCAGCAGCAGCAGCAGCAGCAGCAGCACCCAGGTGTTACGATGCATTGGTATTCTCTCAACAAAAAGACATGGCTGAGCGTGCAATGTGGTAGATGCACTGAGTTGCTGTTTATCTGCTGTTCTTGTGAAGCCATGATATCCGTATTTCTGTGGCCAGCAGCAGCAGCAGCAGCAGCAGCAGCGGCAGCAGCAGCAGCAGCAGCGGCAGCAGCAGCAGCGGCAGCAGCAGCAGCGGCAGCAGCAGCAGCAGCGGCGTGATGGACAGTGGAATACATATGTAAGGCACAGCACAACGGCAGCAGCAATAACGGTCTGGCGCAACAGCACGCAAGACCTTGTAACTTCATTGTGATACATAAACAGTTTGTAGCTGTCCAGTGGTAGCTGCTGTTGAGGATTGTGAACTGCTTAATGCCACAATGAATGAATGAATGAATGCGCTCCGCATAGCGCTTTCAAGAGAGCGCTAGTGTAAGTTACGGGAGGGTAATGTGTGTGTCGGGGCGACTCCACAGCCCCTACCGTTATGATGCCACAATGTTGGGATTCGCTGTGCTAACAGCAGCAGCAGTTGTGCACAGTCCAACAAGTGATACTGTCCATCGTCCACCATCACAGCAGCAGCAGCAGCAGGCTTGATCGCATATATGCACCCCAGCTTTTACAGGCAAGCACTGTGATTATTTAATTTCGTCATAACAGACACACTTATAGGCAATGTGATAATAACGCTTGTGGCGTTTGTATCACACATAACACACTCACTTTTTGTATAGTTCCATATCAATTGGTTGCCTGCACTGCTCACATACCGGCGTTAACCCCTTTTGAATCGCTGGATCCGCGGCCGGCAGGTAAGTAACATTGTTATTTTGGGTGTTATCATGTTGTAACAATTTGTCGTACTGCAGCCGTCTGTTCTTGGCTGCTCGCAACTGTCCCTGCAACTCATTTGTTATTCCTTGCTGTTGTAACATGTTACTATTAAACTCTTGCTCCTGCTGCTGCAGCGGCAGCAGTGCTGCTGCTGCTGCAACACCGTCATATTCCGGCAGCAGCAGCGGTGGCAGCGGCTGCTGCTGCTGAGCGCTGCTGCCAGCATGATCTACGCTGCTGCCTTGCTGCTGCTGCTGCTGGAGTTGCTGTGCTGCTGCCGTAGCAGCAGCATG
>NSMO01009724.1:381-13041 GCA_002588565.1 Coelastrella sp. UTEX B 3026 | reverse complement strand
ACACTGGGAGACTGACGCTGATGTCAGACCTGCAGCAGGAGCAGCAACCTCAGGCCATGCTGCAGCAGCAAGATGCAAGACAGCATCGGGTGGGTGTGCAGGAGGGTGCAGCACGGCCAGCTCCAGCCGAAGAATACAGTAGGGACCGTGATGCACCTCCTGCTACTGCAGGACTGCCACAACAGCAGCAAGCCAGCCAGGAAGCAGCAAGGGCCGCTGCTCAGTCGCATGTAAGTCAGCACCAACAGCAGCACCAGCAAGCCCAGCAACGGCAGCCCAATGCAGGCGTCATAGGTGGGTTGCTAGATCGTACCGTGGAGGCAGTCCGGCAGGAACGACTGCAGCAGCAGGAACATGGGACCCTCACACGTCCTGTGGGGTTACAAAGCATGATGCCAGCCCGGCACCAGCAGCAGCGGCATCAGGCTAGATCGAGAGAGCTCACGCCAACCAGGAGGTCAGCTCGGGTTGCAGCAGCAGCAGCAGGAGGAGACGTCCAACATGCACCAGGGCACCACTCCCCAGGCCGGGCTCTGGTTGGCCTCCTGTCCGCTTTTGCGCTTCAGCAGGAGCAGCAGAGTCAGCAGCTGCAGCTTGGGTTGCACCAGCAACAGGAGTGTCAGCAATTGCCGCAGCAACAGCCACAGCAACAGCAGGGAATTGGTGCTGGTCCTGAGTCAAGCCACCCTGTGGTGGTTGTACCACGAGCCAGAGCCAGAAAGCAGCCTTTGGGGCCGACAGAACCACCAGGGGTGTAGTAACCAGCCTGCAAGCCCAGCGGCTGATCAACTCCTGGCTGAGCAGTCAGCACTAGACGATGATCTCTAGAGAAGGGTTGAATGGGTTGGTACATATCACAGCACAAAGGTCTTGTGGGAGTGCATTAGTAGCAGGTCATGCATGCTGTGTAATAGCTCTAGATAGGGACTAGCATCTGTGAATGTAAGGGTGATATGCAGACATCTATCTTGTTTTGTTTGAAGAATGTGATTGAATCCCTTGGGCTAACTTGAGCATGGATGCTTTGTTCTGGCCAATTTTGTGCACAAGGCTGTCATAATAGCCTACCTGTAGGCCAGATACTACGCTCCATTCCCATGCAGTTTTTTCTGGAGTGCATGTGGAGTAAAGCCCTGATTTTGGGTCAAGATGTTGTCGTTGTGGTTCCATGGTCAGACTAGCGTTTGCTCTGCATAATCTGCAGCATGTAAGATACATTGAAGATGTCATATCCAGTAGTCATGTATGGACAGCATACAAACGCTGTGGGCAGCAGCAGGCTGTTTGACAGACACCAAGCTGTCTGGTGTAACATGTTTGGCTGTTGCGCCTTCCTGCGTCAAGAAGAAGAAGAAGAAGAATTACCCTTTCCGGCCGCAAAGGCCGTGTGATGCATCGCAAGGTCACCGGTACCCCGTCTTACTTAGAGCCATGTTCACATACTGACACAACGAGCAGAAGGAAAAACCAGCGGGAACGCGTTACCAATAGTTTGCAACTCTGCTCATACGACACACATGATCAGTACACCTGACGACAGGCCACCAGGCAAGGCTTCACCTCGTGTGCACGCCATGTCGCCATAACTGCACCGCCCCCAACCCCACAAAGCTGGCACCTTGAGGTTACAGGTTGCAAACAACACATCACACATCCACCGTAATTGAGCTTCAAGCACCATGCAGCCAAGGAATGGTGATGCTTGCAATCAGCTGCAGCACCAGTTGCCATGCTTCCTCGACAATCAGCCTGACAGCTGTGACAGTGTGGCGCGCAAGCACAAATGCTGCAAGGCATTGATCTTTAATATACAACTATCTTTAATCCAGCTTTGCCCTATGAGCTACCAGGATGCCAGATAAACCCAGTGATGTAACCGACGTGCCGACCAGCAATGAACCTGATCTGCCACTGGTCCACTGTAGTCCACATGACATAACAGAAGTAAAAACTTCATAATACTGTGTGAACATTGAGAACAAGCATGGATCAAAGGCAGAAGTATTCATGCTGGTGAACAAAGCTGGCTTGACATATGGACCCAGGCCAGGACACACGATGTGCAATCAGCAACCGACCCTGCAACAGAGATCTTGACACGTTCAAAGTGGCATCGTTAGAACGATGAATTAATTCATAAACACAATCTGTGATGCATGCAGTTGTAGGGGGGATCCACACACACCGACACATGCCAATTGCAAGGCAATGGGTGTGGGCTCAGTCCACAGTGCCAATTGTATGAGACACATGTGATGATATGTGGCTTTCGTACAGACCGCTACACAATCACCACCAGTGCAGGGGCACCCCAAGCAACAACCTTGCATGCGGATTATAGAGATAGGAATCATGTTTATCGCTGCTGCGAGGGATGTGTCAAAGGCAAGGAAGAGCTGCAGCAGACATCCTGCTTCTTCGCTACTTCGCTATTGCTGCTGCTAAACAGCTGCTGCTCTGTGCTCAGGTCTATCTATGTACCACAGCAACTGACTCCGGCGTTTGTTTTCATCAGGTTGCCAGGAACAAACCAACCACCTGATGGGATTGCCGCAGCTCAATGCATCATGGCAAGCACCGCAACGCTGTTGGCTGTTTGCTGCTGGGGCCCAGCCATGACATCATTGATGACCCAAGAGCTGTTGCAACTGCTGGTTGGGCAGTTTGCTGCTTAGGCCGCATCACCATCTTGATGCGGCCGCTGCATTGCTGCCTCCACAGCAGCGGCAGCTGCTGCTGCAGCTGGCTGTGCTTTCACAAAGTCCTCAACAACCTGCCACAGCTGCTGCTTTAGCAGAGTCTGCTTGTGCCTGTATAGGTACTGCACCAGGCTGTCAACCATGTATGCTGCTGGCCATGATGTCACCAGCATCAGGGCTGGCAGAACAAACTTTGCGTAGTTCAACACAAACACGTCTGCATCCAGGCTGAAGGCGTAGTTGAAGTTGTGCTCTTTCACCTCAGCCACTGAGTCTCTACCACCAAGGGCCCTCCTGCAAGCACAGCAATGCGGTAACAGCCGCAGCGTAGTCATGACCTGAAGGACATGGAACCGTACATCACACAGGTATCAACCAATGACGATCCCATGACTGCAGCAAGAAGCCAGCTTCACTGTTGCTCCAGGCCCCGTCCTCGGTATCGTAGCCACTGTAAAATCCACTAAACTGCAACCCCCTCTGAATGGTGAAGCCATGCCCGGCGGAAAGACTGAACACTAGTCGCAGGCAAAGCATCATGCACACACGAGATGCACGCACCTCCCCACCCCCCTTCCTCGTGCCCCTGCCATGCAACAAACCAATGACTGAACCAAGACCGCCGCCACAAACACAAATAACGCACCTGATGTGTATTGCGTAGGCAGTGCGGGGCTGATCAACCGGGAACAGCGCTGCTCCTGACATTCCAGGCACACTGCTGCACGTGTGCTTGATGATGTCCCGAGATGCAGGCACCATATCCCCAGCTGCAACCGATAGGCGATCAGCGACAAGCAACGTCTCTGACACCTTCTGCTGCATTTCAGCAGCAAGCTGCCAGGGCACATCATATGTTGCCCGCAAGTAAACATCCGTAACACCACCTGCGCAAGTACAGCAAGGAAACCAATGGACATCCACGGTCAAGGACTCCAGTCAACAAAGATGGCCTGGTAGTGTCTGATCTCTTACTTGTTTGACACAAACCTTCAAGCTAGTAACAAGCTGCTTGCCTATACACACATAAGCACACTTGTGCCCGCAAAAACACACGATAAGGTTTGTTGCGATGCTAGCGCTGCAGTACTGCTGCTAAGTTGCCACAAACTGCCACACTACTACTGCAACACCTGTACTGCTATGCACTGTAAAATTCAGCTCATGCAACATAGAATGCCAAGCAAGTTGCTGTATTATGAAATGCAAGGGGCCGCCACCCGCACTCTGGCTCTCCTGGCTCTCCTGGCTGAGGGATGCTGCACTTGCTGCCCAATCCACATGAGCAGCAACAAAAGCAGCTGTGCAGGCTGCGTGACTCATTTGGCAACACATGATGTCTACAACCCCCCGCCGGGTGGATACACGAGGCTCGTACCTGGGTAACCGCAGATGGCGACCACCTTATTGCGTTCTACTGGGGTGGGGTCATCCAGGTCTGCAAAGGCTGAACCGGGGGTCCTCCAGAAAGGCTCACACGCACAGAAGAAGGTGTTTGGTGTGGGGGTGTTGGTCTCCGACTCTGATTCACACAGCATGATGCCAATCATGAAGTCTGCTGGTTGGTCGTACCCTGATGGGGTATCCTGGCTGACTGAACGAGACTCACTATCATGTCCGGTCACAAGTGGTGAGCGCATGCTAGCAGGAACACCTGCAGAAGTAATCACACCACAGGAATGACGACCGCTGTTGTTGATTGGCACGACCAACAACAATGCCGCAACGCCCATAGGAGCTAGAATGCTCTGAAAGTGCGTATCTATCAATGCACTGGGGATCTGTGCACAGGCAGCCAGGTGACAGAAACCGGTTACTGTAGCACCTTGAAAGCACTGCCATACACAACACACCCTCAGACCCGGAATGGCCCAGAATGAGCAGCTGCAAGGGCATGTGCCCAACAGCACCTGATGGGCTGCAAGGCCAAGCAGCTACATCAATGGCTTGTACTGAACAATGTGACGCGACCCATTTAGCAACACAACAGAATTCTGTAGAAGCCAAGGTGGCAGCTTACCATCATATGAGGGGGCGCTTGGGGTTGCCAATATCTTGAACTGGGCTAATAACATCTTCTTACGCATGAAGGAGCTGACACACACAGGGCTGCTGAGGTACACGACATTTGACACGTTCGCAAAGACGTGCCTGCGGCAGGACACAACCACACAACTCTGTGCTGCTGGGAACATGCAGCAAAGCCGGATTGCAGCCAGGATCGCTCTAAAGCAAGGGGGGGAAGGGGGGCCTGTCAAGGGCAGGCGCGGTGGGGGAGGGAGGGGACTGGAGTTCCAGGGAAGATGCAATGCGCGAAGAAGGCAATGCACACAACGGAACTGGCAGCAGGCAGACAGCTCTATTCAAGGAGATTCCAACCGCTTCATGCCCCTGAGCCATAACATGAGCCACTGTGACTGATTATCAGAGCAACATGTTGCAATACTGCACACGGTCTAAATGTACGGGGCGCTACTCCTGAAAAGCAGGATCTTCTGCTGCAAGGCTAGGCTCGAGTAATCATAAACGCCAGACAGTCCCACCACCCACAACCCATGACAGAAGCCGGAAGGAGGCTGACAACAAGCAAACATACCAGTGACTCACCACGCTGACGAGAACAACACGACCTGCTTGCCCTCCCACGTGTCATCCAGCTGAAGCTTCCGGCACAGATCAGCTGTTGCCGTCACAGGGGGTGACAGCCAGAAGCCACTGCCTGCCAGAGCGACAGCATCATCACGGCTGCAGAAACATGCAGCCAGCTCGCATGCGCCTGCAACATAAAACGAGATACTTCTTGAACTGTGTCGCAGTGTGCAACCACACACCCGTCCGCTGCTAGACTCAGGATGCATACCTTCCAGCAGGTGCCGCTGAGAGTGCAGCTGCTTCTCCTCGTGGAGTTTTCCGGCGCTCAGCTTGAACTCCTTGTAATCTTCCAAAGACCTAGTATCCATGAAAGGATAGATCTTCTTGTGATGGCCCACATCAAACTGCCATTTCTGAACACCATCGGAGGCGACAAACTTCTCAAGACTGGGACTACTCTCGATTAGCAAGGTGGTATGTTCGAGCTCATCAAAAGCGCTAATGAATGCCATTGTTGCTTACAGCTCTAAATAAAACACCCAACATCTGATGATGATGACTGGATCACCAGGCTATAGCTACTAGAGCCGAAGCCCTATCGTCGGGTATAGACAGCTGCGTCGCTTATCAGCGCAACCAATGCAGCACAAATGAGATCAATACAGGCTGTTCCAACATCTGAATGGAACACTTAACATTTGAATGGAGCACCCAGCTCTGAATGGAACACCCAACATCTGCTGCTGTGCCAACTAGCTTGTTGCGCCTGGTACTGAAGCGACACTCAGTGACGCCTTGGGCGTGTGGAGTGCGTTGTGTGTGTTATGTGGGTAAGTTGCGTTGATTGGACGGAACAAGACTGAAAGCAAGGATTTCAAAATTTTCAGCAAAAGAACTCGAGACTCAGATAATCTGAGATATTCTCAGACTGAAAGATTCGGAATATTATTTCAACAAGCTGATTTCAAGGTATATCCGAGATTTCCGCCTGCGGTAACAAATCGGGCCAGCTACTGGGGGGTGGCATGCGCATCTCCCCGCCTTCGTCCGATAGCCACTGAACCCGACTATATGCCGCCAGTGTGATACCAGATGGAGCATGACATCCAACCTACACCAACCACATCTCTTCCACAACCTATTCTGAAAGTAGCTGGACCCCTACTATGGGTAGATAGTATCTATTGAAAGACTTCACTCCCATTCCTTTGATTTCACCCCTACCCAAAGCTAGCCGTGCTGCAGACGTGAATAAACCACCACACTGCATAAGTGGTTGACAAGTTATGACTAGATACCGACTCTGCCCGGCAGACGGTGACAGAGGCTACTACATGAATAGCCATGCCAGCATCATGCAGTATAAAAAACAACCAGGAAGCTGTTTGCAGCTGATAGCAGCAAACCGTTTGAACCTTTCACGCCTTTTATGCCTTGGTGCTGAGGGCCATTGCACAGTGTAAGTGATAAACCAGGCTGTGATTCCATCAGAAGTAGGCTACTGCATGACACAACCCAGCATGGCTGCTGCAGCACATGAATCACGCAGCTATTGATTGGATATGAATCCAAGAAAGAATACTGACATGTGCGATCTGCAAACATTGGACTGCCTGGGTGCTGCGTGGCAGCAAGCACCAGCAGCCTGACAAAAAAAGTCAACAAAACAAACCATGAAATCAAACTAGTTCACCATACTGGTCCGCACATGTGTGCATTCACAGACAGAGCAACTACTGATCCCTGACAGGTGGCAATCTCCTGCGTGCTTGTTCAACAGCAACGTGGTCAACATGTCGGGTAAGCAGGCACCAACAGCAACCAACCGCCAGGACGTAATTCAAGCGTTTGACATTGAATGGCAGATGCCGTTACAAATCTGCTGTTATTCTGCTGGCTGTAAGTCGCCTCATTGGGTTCTTATGAGACCTAATGCACACCATGTGAGACATTCAGCAGCAAATATGACAACAGCAGATCAACACCGTCGTGTCTTCATAAAAACCCAAGAAGGCGATTCATCCTCCAACTGCTACACATTGCATATCTACATCAAGTGTTCCACTGGTGGACCGCAGATGTAGGACCTATCACAAACCTGTCTGTGACCTGGCAACATCCCCTAAGGCACCTAGTCAATCTTGAGTTACCAATCAACCATTGTGATCAATTCACAGCAGTGTCCTTGTCTGCTGCAGCCTTGGCCAACTCCTGTTCACTGGGGACCTCCGCTGCCACATCAGCAGCAGCATTCTTCCCCTTGCCATCCAAACTGCACTCCTCCCAGTCTGTCCACAGCCGCATGTATGCATATGCCACAAGCACGGCCACAATACCGGACAAGAACAGTGCAATGAAAGCCCAAAGAGCCATGTCGCCAACAAAGTAGTCATAGCTTAGAGGCACGCGATAGAATGGTACTGTGAAAAGTAACACAATAACAATGGCTGATAACAGATAGGGATTGACCAGTGTGCAACGAGTGCTGCCAACGTTGATATGCTCCAATGACGGAAGCATGTCCTTGACGGCCGAGAAAGTCCGACCGAAGAGGCCAGGACATCTCTGCATAATGACACCGAGCGTGACGGTGACAAATAGGTTCACAAAGAATCCGATCATGGCGGTTGAAAGTCCACAAGCTGTCTGGTCAAGTCCGGCGGACAGGCGGACGTTGATAGGTGAGAAAACAAGTCCGATGGTGATGGCGAGTCCGCTGATCATGCCTGCCGCGACGGCCTCGCCGCGCAGGCCCTTCCAGTGGAGGCCCAGCCATACGGCCGGAGCGATGTGGATGGGGGTCACCTGGAAGCATCAACAGCAGAGGCTTCAGCTTGCACAAGCATACTGTTGCACATGCTGGCGGGCGTCTGCACGCCTTGTTAACAATGTTTGGACTGCTGACACTACTGTACACCTTCCCTCAACATCTAGCCAGCCTGAACCGCAGTGCATGCTGCACCAGGCATAAATCAACTGCAGGAACATGCTTACATCATCCATCGTGCAAGCAACTTACGTTTTGCAGGGAGAATAGGCCAGTAAGGTTTGGCACACCCTTCTCGATGGTCAGCAGGCCCAGCAGTACTCCAATGCCGAGGCCCACCACTGACATACAGCGGCCAAACCAGATCTGCTGGTTCTCTGTGGCTCGTTTGAAGAGGTACGGCTTGAAAAGGTCCCTCACCCACATCGAAGAGAAAGCCAGGAGGGCTGAGTCAGCTGTGCTCATCATGGCACACACAGCTGCAGGAAATCGACATCACACACGGATAAACCTGAATCAATCCCTGTTTGAGTAGTAGTTGCCGACTGTCTGGCTGTGCCTGGCTTGATGCCTGTTGGCATCCTAAAATACAGAGGTCTTTCGCTCCCATTGATGCAGTAACATGCCAGCCCTGGGACACCAAGGGTTTTAGCTGCGTTGAAGTACGAGAAGTATGCATGAAACCCCAGGTTTTGGCCTACCAGATGCCAGCAAAAGAGCAGCCAAGAATGCCTGTCCAGTTCCTTCGCCAGCAATCTTGAGCAGCACAGCACTGAACACGTTGGTGCCCTTGGGAAGGGGACCAGCGAGCGCAGAAATGGCGACCCAACCAGTGATCATGGATGACAACTGGATGATGAAGAAACTGCAACAGCAGCACAGACACATGCACACTTAGAATCAGGACTGCTTAGCAAGTGAAAATAGCTCCGTTGATGGTGGGGCTGGCGACTCACGCTGACAAATTGATGACAACGCTAGTAAATTTATTCAGCATTAACACTAGAAGATCGCTATGATGGCAGATCATTGCCGTATACTGACATGCTGTCGTCATGTTTTACATTGTACTCCATAACTAGCTGCAAGCAGTTTTGCATGACAGCCTTGCATAGTTCAACAGCCCAACTGCCCGAAAGTCACAAGTCAGTAACAACGTGTCTCTAATATGTGCCTAGTCGCAGCCCTGTACCTGAAGTTCATGGCTGCCATGCCCCTCCTCATCACATAGGCATCTTTGGCAGCAAACAGACGAGCTGTCAGATGAGGGAACATTGTGGCAGCAATACTGGTCTGCAAGCGCAGGCAAAAAGGTGTACGATAGATGTATGCACTAGCATACATATATCTAGACCGACTGATGTGTAAGCTGCAGGATTGAGTCACCTGCTGCACATCCAAAGCGCTGCAAGTTGTAGCTCTGATCAAGGCTCAATCAAATGCACGGACCACAGCACAGATGCACAACTTGACTTGCCTGTTGTGGACGTTCAGTTGCAACAACTACATGGTTACGCAGCACCCTAATCTGTATTGCAATCTGCAGCCAACTGCAGATGACTGCTGCAGGTGCCTTGGGCAAGCATGTTGCAGAATGCATGAAGCCATCCATTATGGTTTCTGAACACTCATACATACCTTGAATACAAAGTCAAAGTATGCTACAATGGTGTTTGCTGACGGTAGCTTCTGCATCAACGCCACATTGGGTGCTGCTGCGTTTGCCGGGTCCCTGTAGAACAGTGCTGCCTGAGGCAACCCTCCCAACTCAGTGCGCTGAATCACTAGGAAGATGATTGAACCGACGAGCAGCACCAAACCTTGCAGGACATCTGCGGCAGCAGGAGATAGCAGCAGCGACAACAGCAACCCTGTGAGCAGCAAGTCAACTGCGTGGGCTTGCAGGACGCAGTGACTCGACGCGGGTTTAGAGCCAAGCACAGCGGAGCACTGTGTTTGACACTGTGGTCTGATCTGTTCACAAGGCGGTACGTGCATCTCCCTGCAACCCAGCAAAGGTTTGGGAACTGACCGAGACTTGTGAACCCGTGTGGCCCAGCCCTCTGAAAACCTCTTGGTCTTGAGCTGACATGAGTGCAGTCAGCGACCTGTATCTGCCCAGTACATGCAGTGCTGCTGTAACCCGACTCCACTGCCGCAACAGCACTGCGGTATTTCCACACAGTATCAGCTTTATTGGAGCAAACTTCCACAAACCTTGGACCCCACAAAACCCTAACGCAGCTCACAGCCTCAAAACCCAAGTCCCAATGCCGATCACCTGTGTAAGCTACACTTCTCATGCCCCCCATCAGATCACACACCAGCAGCACACCAGCCGCCACCAGCACAGCCGCAGTGGGGCTGATGTGTCCCTGGGTGAAGGTGCGGACCTCGGTACCCACTGCCTGGAACTGAGTGATGAGGTAGGTGAATATGGGCAGCTGGAGGGCCAGGAATGACACGATGCGCAGGGTGTGGGACACCTGTGGGCACAAAGCGCATACACAGTGCAGATGTGCACAAGATTTCTCCTCGGGAGAACAGTTGCCAAGCATCTGTTTATGGTGGCTGCACTTGAGACATTGATTGGCTATACGCACCTATCACACATCAACCACAACTACAGCAGTCATGCCATTTGCCCGGCGTCCCATCTCAAAGCGAAAGCAGCCAAATCAGCACCGTCGTAGGCTAGTATGCGTGAATGTGGACCGCTCAGCTGCAGATGACAAAAGCCGAGTATTAAAACGCCTGCAGAGCAACCTGGCTGATGATGAACAACTGGTTTGAAGCCTGAGACTGCATTATTGAACAACACAGGAACCTGCACTGATCCAGCAGCTGTACACTGTGACACAGCTGGTTCATTAAGAAGGTTCCGTTCGATGCAAGCTTGGCGGCCAGCACTACAGGAAACAGAGCCACAAAGACATTCAGCTGCTATTGATCGCGGCAATGCTGGGGGGTAAGCAGTCTTGTCTTACCCAGGTTGCCCCCGAAGGTGGCTGGTATCTGTCGAATAGAAACTCGCTGATGGTCATGTAGCCCCTGGACTTGCCCAACGCGTGCAGGCGAGGTGCCATCAACAAGAATCCAGCGTACACGCCAACACCGCCTGGGATCCAGCGAGTGGCGACCCAGCCTTGGGCGTAGGCTTCAGCCACGATACTGCAGACAGATTACAGCGGTCAGAAGCGTGACATCTGGGGTTTAAGTCCCTATACCCTGATTCAGACTTGAAGGTGCCATGACAGACCCCCTGATAACAGATGGGCTGTAATAGCCATGCATGAATAATGCTGCTCGTGCGGATGTGCGAAAGGAGCACGTGTTGGGACTATGCTCACTGGACTGTGAGTTGCACATACTGCTGTATGCATGAGAATGGGCAGCTACTCCGCAAAGCTTACCCGCTGACTGTATAGCCTGAAAACAGAGAAGCTGACATAGTGAAGAACCAAGCGATGGTTGCCAGGCCAGCGCCCGCGACATAGTGTTCGCGGACCTGCACAGATGACAGTAGAACAGACGTTCTGAGCAGATGCACAGTGACCGTCTTGAAAGACATGGTTCGCCACGCACAAGGCTGTAATATATTTCCTGACTGGCATATGAGCCTAGAGGTGGTCCAGCGTCGGCACAGAGCCATGCATTTGACGTCGAGCCCATGACTGCTGCGCTGGCATCGACTCGACTGAGCACTTCCTCTGGGCGTCCAGTAGGACCAGGATCTCCACGTCATTGCGGCTTGATCGTTGTGTATAAGCTTTTTACCTTCTTGCCGGTCTGTGCACCAGTCCGCAGAGTCAGAAAAGCCCCATACATGCCAGCTGCACATACTCCGAAGAGGTATATCGCCAGGACAATGTATGCGACGTTGAACGTCTCCATCTTGTTCTAGTTATCAGACAGGCTGGGCGAAAGAGCCCAGTGGCTCGGTTACGGTGACTGCGTGCGTGCGTTTCGGCGGAGAGTACCAGCGTCTCTACTTGGCTCAGAGCGCAACAAACCCCTAGCAACCGTTGCGCTGCAATGGCGGGCCAAAGCCACACCGCGTGTCCGGTGCCTGCAAAGTAACACCGGGACCGGTGAGGCACCCGGCCGGATGGTGCTTGTGCAGCCCGCACCATGACTGGTTGATGCTTCATAGTAAGTTCATGCTTGCTCTGGTCATTACACATGCGCGCTACCGGCACAAGGGTAGTCAACGGCCATGTTCACGCACGCAGGACGCAGTCAAACTCGGCGCTCCAATTCTGAGCACGTGGCTTTCAGCGACACCAAGAGGGGGAAGGGGTAAGATCCTCCTTAGTCATCAAACGTGAGGCTGTATGAGGTACACCGTGTTCACTGGGATGGTACGGCAATGCAAGCACTGATCATATGATGATCAGTCACCGTTGCGAGCGATGCACACAGCAGCTGCAGCCTGCCAACACAACTCAGCAACAAATTCAACTTGACAAGATATAAAAAGACTCAACAAGACAGTGGGTGGGTTGGTGGGGGGGAGGTATGAGCCATGTATGCAGAACACTGAGTAGTGACACACTGGCAGAATTCGCTGCAACCTGCAAGATGGCGTCAGCGAGCTGCCCA
>NSMO01009708.1:809-14918 GCA_002588565.1 Coelastrella sp. UTEX B 3026 | reverse complement strand
CTGTGCAGCCATTGACAACAACACCTTACAGCACAATCTGTTGTTCACGATGCACCCAATGCTGCTGCTGCTACTGCTTGCAGGCAAGAAGTTCATCAGTTGGTGGGTCAGCAAAATTAGCCTATGCAGCATTGACAGCAACACACTTCAGCCCATCACATGTGATGACTTTGACCCCAGAAGCTGGAAGGATCACGAATGCATGTGGAACGGCGGCTTTGAGTCATTAGGTATGCCATGGGTTCAATCAGGCCATGCTGCAGCAGTTGCTGATGCACTCGTTGGTGCATTGAGGTATGCAACATAACACAGCTGTGACCTGCACAAGAGTACCTATCTGCACTACATCAGGCTCGGGCAAGTAAACCTGCTATGTGCAGTCATGCATTAAGGGATGCCACATGATACAGTGCATACTGTGCAGATCTGCTCTACGATGCCTGCACTTGGGCAAGTGTAGAATATAACCGGCTATGTGCAAGGATCATCCTCTGTCAAGTTTGACAGACAGATGCATCATATGCACTGCTCGCCAAAGCACGACACAACAGGTAGCGAGGTTCTATTAAGTCCTGGGTGTCTGACCTATCAGAGACATCAGGTCGCTCCTGGCAAATTTGCAAGCAGCTGATTGTAAGACCACTGCTTGAGGTTTTGTCAACATTACATGAGTCATGCAGGAAGGCCAGCCTTACATCAGGATCAAACGTCAAACGTGCGCGCTGGATCTACATATGCCTGGCAATAGCCATGTTTTGGTCTGCAGTGTTGTAAATCCTGCCATTGGTGCACACCATTGGCTGGGGATGCAGAACTCCAGCTGACAATTAACAGTGAGCACTAATCAGTCTTGACAAGCCAAAGTCATTCCAAGAGACTCCAAGAGTACTGAAGTCTAATACACTAAGAAGCAAAGCATTTTTTGAATGCTGCAGGAACATGCATTCTTGCAATTGACACGTTCTCAAGCAAGTCCAATGCGGCTATTCTGTCTGCCTTTAGGTCCTGAGGATCCCAGGCTGATCATCTGGCCCGGCAAGGGTTTATACATCATGTTCATCAGTAAACCCTGGGCAGTGGATCCAAGTGGTACTGAACCCTCAGAGACACGCTGCTCGGGACCCTGGGCACAACAACCGTGGATCATGCCACTTGTAACGTATCAGCAGGGCTTGGATTCTAGTAGCAGCAGTGGCAGCAGCAGCAGCAGGGAGGCTGACCAGACACTGGATCCCTGGTTAAGACCTGAACTGGTCAGGCTGCAGTATATACCTGACAGAGGAGCAGCAAAGCAGGCGGGTGCAGAACTCAGCAGCAGCAGCGGCAGCAGTCAGTTGCATGGTGTTAGACACAGACGTCATGCATTGCACAAGGAGAAGAATTGGAATGCATTTGTGTACAACAATGAGCTATACTTCTCACAGGTGCGTGGAAGTTCAGCCTAGGTGCCGGTGCAGGCGTAGGCTACATGCCGTGGTGATGTACTGCAGAGAACACTGGGCACCAAGACGCATGCAGCCATGACGCAGCAATGCATAATCTAGTAGGGATGGGTTCACATCCCTATCATAGGTCCAGTTTACTGGCTTAGAACTTGTGCTCAGGTCAGCAGTAGTCCTGATCCACATGATGCAGTACTGACTGCCAGTGCACTGTTGCAGATGACAGTGACTCTGTTCGTGCTGCTGCACCAGCAAGCGGCCGCTTGGGCTTGCTGGCAGAGTACACTGTTGATAAGCGTGCACCGGTGTATATAACCGGTGTGTTTAGCACCCAGGTCAGCACTTGAGTAATCAAGACCGGCTGCCTTGAAGTTCAAGGCATTGTCCAGACAGCTTTTGTGAGCCTGACATTGCCTGCTGCCTGTACCATGCATACTGCCTGCCGTATTCTCACTTTTGTGCATCTTGTTGCTTTTTCAAACCTCCGTCCTGTTGCTGTTGCAGAGTTTTGAACCCCATGTGGTAATCAAGCCGTTTCCCAATGGTACTTGCACCAAAGTGTACCAGACAGACAGCCCTGCTGTCCAAGCCCTGCCAGCGAGGCCCAAGGGTAACACACAGGCGGTCCTGATACCTGCTGCGGTGTCAGGGATGGCTGAGGACGTGTATTTGGGCATCATACATGTGGAGGTGGACAGAAGCTACACAAACTACTTTTATACAATGCAGGTGGGCAGGGCATATGGTGCCTTTTGGTGTCTCAGGCATTGAAAATGTCGAGGAGGTTTAAGCTCAGCAAGTTGTGGCTTGACTGAGGTGTATGTGTTGGTGTGGGATGAAGTTGCAATGTGTTAGCGAAGCGAATCTGCCACATGAAAGGCTGTAGCTAGCAACTGTGCAGTATGCTTGCTACGCATGGGTGCTGCCTACAGTTCTGTCAGCCGCTGCCGAGGGCATCGCTGAACTGCCTGGCCGGCAGAACCTTTTTGTTGCCATACAACTGACCGTGAAAGATTGCACTTGGGGGCCGGCTGCTACCTATTCAGTGACATGATGTTGAGCTAAAACTTCACAGCACCCAATTTTGCAAGCAAACCGACACCATTGTCCGCCATGATGTGGCTGCAAGACCAGTGGCATGCCTTGAGCAGTACTGCACGCTGCAGTGGCTGCGGTCACTCACTCGGACACATCTAACCTCTGTAGCTCGGGCCATCTGTGGTTGGGTCATTCCAAGGTGGAGCTGTCACCTGCACTGCAATCTGACAGTCTCAGACTGTTCTTGAGCACATGTAGTAATCAAGGTTGCACTGGCACATTGTCTGTCACTGTTGCACGCAGGCCCACCCGCCCTTTCAGATATCAGCAGTGTCTTCTCCCATTCCGCTGGTACCTGGCAGCCACCCGCGTGTGCCATCCTGGAAGCACATATCCTTCCCCATGTCACTACAGCTGCTGGAGGAGTCGCAGCAGCTGCTGATTGGCTATGGTAGTGGGGACCAGACACCTAGAGTGCGAGTGATGGGGCTGGAAGATGCCCTGAAGTTGTTTGCAGCTGCCTAGATGCCTAGCGGAAGATGCGCAGGCGCTTCTTTTATGACATAGAGCAGTGCGAGAGTGACCAAGCGTGTAGTGCAGTAATCATGAATCAGTCACGAGTGGCTGCACGGTTTTCGACAGTGTTTTGACCGACAGTGAGCCGCCCGACATCAGCCTGGTGACGGTCAACCCAGCAAGTTACACAAGGACTTGTCGTGCTCGCTTCAGATCTGACATGTCTGTTGTGGCAGTACAGTTGCAACACAGCACCTCTGCTGTACCAGTACGGCCACGAGCGCTCAGCAACTAGCCCGCTCAGCCGCTCTGACCTGGAGTTGCATTGCATTACAGATGAGGCGAGTTCCTGGGTGGCGTGGCGTAGCGCCTGAGCTGCAATCCGATCATGTGAGGTCTGCTACCCTGGACCTGCTGCGGCCCCCGCATCCTGTCAGGCACGTTCATGCATATACCACTGATTGGAATGTTGCTTCTGCAAGCTGCCGCGGATCGAGGAGCTAGTTGCCCTTGTACCAAATTGAATTCTGGCGGGTTCTGCTCCTTCGAGCCACTGGGAGGTTATAGGTACACGATAGTGCTCGAATGCCCCTTGATTGTTTCAGTGTTTTCCATTCACGACTGCGTGCGCCTGCATCCACACTGTACACACTGCGATGGCTGCAGAGATTGAAAACAAGCCTATTGCACCTGAGCAGCTGATTGAAGCCGATGAAAAGTACCAAAAGGCACGTGTTCTGACTGGTGCTGTTCGATAGCACGTCACAGCTGCCACTGGCGGTCTGTGCTGACTTACCTGCTCGTTCTGCAGGCCATCGCGCTGCGTGACAAGGAACCAGACACAGCGATAGAGCTGCTTGGACAGGTTCTGGAGATACGCAACAAGGCGTATGGTGAGAAGGCTCTGGAGTGTGCCGACGTCTACCTGTACTATGGAGAGCTTCTATTCGAGCAAGCACAGGTGAGCAAGTTGGGAGCCTCCCAACTCCCATCTTGGTTGGCAGTTGCTCCTGCTGTTGCGTTCAAAGGCATGGGGCCTCTACCGACCGACATGCCAACCTGGAGGGTCTCAGGGCACTTATGGTTGCAGGCGCATCCAACTGCCTACGATGTCATCGGTTCTCTACTGCATGCTGTGATGTTCCTGTTCAAAAGCACGCGTGTTTTACTTCACTATTCAGTACTCCCGCATCGCAGGCCGACACTGATTACCTCGGTGATCAAATGAAGAGCGCCGCGCTCCAAAGGGCCAAGCAGATTGCCTCAGGAGAAGCAGCAGGTGGCAGTGCTGATGATGCAGCAGGCGATGAAGCAGCAGACGCAGCTGAGGATCAAGAAATGGAAGCTGCAGATGCTGAGCCGTCTGAACCCCCAACCCTAGCAGCAGCAGAACAGCAAACAGACAAGCCAGCAGCAACAGCAGAAGTGCCAGCTCCAACTACACCAGATGATAGAACAGCAGATGTTCCTGCAGGAGTGGCTGCTCCTGCAGATGCAGAGATGGCACTGCCAGCCGAGGAAGGTGCTGCAGCAGAAGGAGATGCTGCAGAGGGTGACGCAGAAGGTGCAATCTGTTTCGGTTTAGTAGGCTTAGCATGCTCAAGCAACTCACAAGCCTCTGGTGCACTGCACAGCTGCAGCTACCCCACTTCCACAGCAGCCCTGCCACTTCTGCACCAGCAACACCTGCCCTCTGTCTCGTGTCCTGTGATGAAGCAGCCGCCGGATCCTCTGCTGTATAAATCCTGCATTGTACCAGCAGACACAGTAAGCGCCGTTTATGCTCAGTCTAGATAGTGTATCTGAGTTCCATCATAAGGTAGTAATGTTTGTTTGCGTTCCTGCAGGGGAGGATGAGGGTTCCGAGGATGATGATGATGATGATGCAGGAGAGTCTGATGGTGAAGATGTGGACAGCGGTGATGATGACGCAGCAGCAGCAGCAGCAGGAGGAGGCCAGGATGGCCAGGAGCAGCAGCAGGATGCGCAGCAAGTCACAGGTGGGCATCACCTGCTGGGCATATATGTGTGCATTTTGCTGAAGCCGAGCTGTGTTGACGTGTACAGCAGCAAGTCTTTGCAAGTGGCGGAACAGCTTTGGACGTACAGCAGAATGTGTACAGCACCCAAGGACTGCTGAACTTCCCCAATGCATACGATTGCCTGTCTATTGTCCTTAGCTCTGTGGCGTTCTGTGGCGTTGCTTTGATACACACTTTCCGCAGTCTTTTCCGGGGTGCCGCAACCATCCATTTGTTCCTGACGTCTATGTCACCCAGGCAGTTGTGGTGCCATACATGCTGATACGTAACAATCGGGATACATCACAATCTGCCCATTACATCACAATCTGGTGCTTGCACAAAATCTGGTGCATTCCAGGTGAAAGTGATGACATGGCGTTGGCTTGGGAGATGCTTGAGATGGCCAGACTCATCTACTCAGCTCATGGTGGTGCTGACAAGTATGCAAGCAAACTTGCTGACTGCCACATGTATATTGGCGATATCCTGGCAGAGCAGGAGAAATTTGAGGAGGCTGTGCCAGAATACCACACAGCACTGGGGATGCTGGACAAGGTCTGTTTGGTTCGTTATTTTTTGTCTTTTTGGTTTGTTATTCTTTGCCGCTGTGCTTTGTCAACAAGGTCTGTTTCGTTTGTTGCTCTTTGTGGTTTGCCACCGTGCTTTGTCGGTCCTTATCCTTGCTGTGCTGTTTCACACCCAGGGTTGGTTGCCTTGTTGCATACCTGCACCCACTCCGGCTGGCTGCGCGGCGTATTGCTGCTCTGTTTGTGCTTCTGGAAGCCAATGATTTGTTTGGTTGAGAGGCAGCTGTATGGTTTGTTTCACGGTCTTAGCAACTGTTTGCTCATGACCCGTGTTTGTTGATGGCCCATGTTGCTGGTGCGACAAAGTCGAGGGCAGTATGTCAGCCATGAAGCAGCATGCAACAGCAATCCAACTTTGTACTCCACAGCATCTTTTCATTATTTCAATCCGTGACTATACTCGCGCTACATGTTCCATTGCTGACTGGAGTAGAGTGATCTTGCCCCTCTTACAGCAGTGTTTCCTCTGCACACTGCATATGCAGGTCGATGGTGGCCTGTCAGCCGTAAAGCGTCGTGCAGCAGAGCTCGAGTTCAAGAGGTCCACAGCGCTGCAGCTCATGGATCAGCCAGCAGAGGCTCTCAAAGCCATCCACAGCGCCAAGGCACATCTGCAGGTGGGTACTTGGATCGCAAGGGTTTATGTTAGGGTGTAGGGTGTAAGGTTAGGGTTTAGGGTTGATTGCAACAGCAGTGGTAGATATTTTTATTCAAGCCAAGTTGGATGTATGCATGTGCTACTCATCTGCCCTCTTGCAGGCCCGCTTGATTGAGCTCGACCGCCAGTGAGCAGACAGAGCAGCGCATGAATTATGTCATTCGTACATGTGTTATTCAAACGAGTTGCATATATGCAAGTTATCGACCACCGCATGTGTGCTACTCATCTGCCATCCTGCAGGCTCGCTTAAATGAACTCAACTGCCAGTTAGCAGACAAGGCAGGTGGCAGCAACACAGCAGCAGATGCATCAGGTGCTGCAGCATTCGCAGCATTCGCATCAGTGCTCTCAAGCTACAAGCCACCAGAACCAGAGACAGCTAGCAAAGCAGACAGCAGCAAGTCCCCTGAAGAAGCAGCAGCAGATGCAGCGCTGCAGAAAGAGATTGGAGATCTGCGGAGTGTCATTGACAGCATGAGCGACAGAATCGACGAGTTGAAAGCGGCTATTGATGCTCAGGAGGATATGCGGGAGACAATCCGCAAGACGTTTGCTATGGTAACAGCAGGGCAGGGCAGCGGCGGCAAGGATACAGCAGCAGCAGCAGCGGACGGTGCTGGCAGCAGCGGGGGTGCTGCTGCTGCTGGGCCCACAGAGACTGTTGGGTTTGGGCCTGCACCTGTTCAGGCAGGGCCTGTGCAAGATATTGGGGTGATCGGCAAGGGCAAGCGGGTAGCGCCTGTGCCTGTAGCTGCTGCTGATGAGGCTGCTGCTGCTGCTGGTGGTGGCGAGGGTGGTAAGAAGCGGCCACTGTCTGATGTTTCCAATAGCGACCCAGAGGCTACAGCAGCAGCAGCACAGGAGACAGATGGAAGCAAGCAGAAAGTGCAGACAGCTGAACAGCCGACTGACGCAAAGAAGATGAAGGTGTGAATGTAGGACATGTTGTGATGGTGTCTTTGCAATGGTGGTAATGCTGCTCAGTAGAAGATAGCAGGATGCCAGTCGGACTCCCATCAAGCTTGTTATGCATTGCACTGTAAGATGTGCATGTGACCCGGCGTGTGTTTCATGGTTTGCACAGTGGATTCGCAGCTGTGATATGGAGATAGGTTAAACCATGGACTGGTCTTGCTCAGCCTGCGATGCAGTATCAATACTCTTCGTTTTGTGCCTGTTTCAGTGCTGCAGCTGCATGTCTGTCCCGAAGGTGATTTGAAAGTTGATGGATGCTGTTACATCTCAGAGTTGACAGCAGTAGCGTTCCCGTGGCGCTTCGGAACAGGAACGTTGGAGCTTAGACCGGTCTAAACCACCAGGGTTCCACCAACGTACCAGGGTTCGAGACAGGCTCCCGGATGGCTGTGGAGGAGAGCTCAAAACTCCACGCTGCTCCGTACACAAAGCATAGTATCTGTCCGAGCACCCGGGACCAAACCAATACGTCAAGATGCTGGCTGCATTGAGAACTTCACAGTCACGTGCACTTCGCACGAAGCTCCAAACTTTTTGCCCGAAGTTTGCTCCCGTCAGCAAGTCCAGGAGCGTGCGTGTCCACGCAGCAGCATCTGAAAGCAAGTATATCACCGCTAAAGGCTGCAAGGTTCACGTGAAGTTGGCGGGGGATGGGACCAACGGCAAACCACCTGTGCTACTGCTGCACGGTTTCCCAGACACAGGAGCCATGTGGGACAAACAGGTACGGAGCAGCACCGAGATCGTAACGTGCTCGGACATTGTCCCCTGGCACGGGCCTTATCGCCGTTTGCTGGGCCAGTTGGCAGTGCTTCACGCATGTGCACCTTGCAGCAGTAGCAAAACGGGAAGCTGTGGCTCGTTATGGCTGCATTAGGCCTACAGGGTGCCGAAACTGGCGATTAAGTTACCTCCTGACGTACTGGATGTGATGATTGTTGAGTGCAGCATCTAGTAGCAGTCAGCAGGGATAGCTTTGGCCTAAAGGTGACACAGCTGTGTATTGCAGGTGCCTGCGCTAACTGCTGCTGGCTACAAGCTCATCATACCTGACCTACCAGGTATACAGACACTTGTAATGACATTGGTTGACAATCGTTGTTATAATCTATTGTTGATCTTACGCTTTGGGCTAGCATTGCAGCATCTGTGGAAATAGGAGCGACAATTCTGTGAAGGATCGAGACAATTGCCCTCAACAGTGTTGTGAGTAAATCTTCAACAGCCACTGTACAGCTATTGCGTCTCTCCTGCAACTTCAGTTCCCAGCACACATCACAATGACTGCAACAAGATCTCCTGCAACGTTGAATAAATCGAATAATCATAGTCATCATTGTTGTAAAATTAAACTATAAGTTCGACTTGCTACATATGCTGAATCCTCTTGCTTTAGCTACGATCAAACTCATCTAAAGAGCGCCATCTCCCTTGGTCAAGGTGTATACATGCACCGTAACCTTGCCTCTCTGTAATCTTTGTTTGCATGAGCTGGCTGAGCTTAGCGAATGCTGCAGCGCATCAAGGCAAGATGACGGCCATATGCCCGCCTGGGCAATGGTGTGCTGCAGCGCACCAACTACACAGCAGCAAGCTTGCTGTGAATTTCGCTGAACTCAATTGATGTAATCTACTTGTGTGCGTGTTTTAATGTGCAGGTTTTGGTCAGTCAGACAAGCTCGGCGAGCTGCCATCCTACAAGACTGAAAACATTGTGGGCATTATGATGGGCGTGCTAGAAGGATTGAAGGTGGGTAGGTTTTGGTTTATTGAGACAAGGAAATAAACGTTAATGATTTCACTCCCATACTTTCCACCAACTGGATGGAACTATACTGAACAGCCAACTGGCATAATACTGCGGATGATTATTCTGCATTGTTTCTTGATACTGGCATCAGATCTCTCCCGGGATTGTCTTTTTCTGGGTTTTGTGTCCAGCTTATGCAGCTGCACACGGCTTTGGCGCTGTTTGTTGCAGCAGAGGATAGATGCCAACAGGTTTTTGGTATCCACCCTACATGGATGTTTTGAGTCATTACATAGACCCTGTGTATCCAGGCTACCAAAATGGGTATGCTCGTAGCATTCTGTCCATATGATGATGCACTCTGACTCCATGAAAGAGGTAAGGGAAACAGCGGGACTATCCATTATGTTTCTCTTTAATAGTGCTACCTGGGGACCTTCAAATCTAGAGATACGCTTGCTGCTGCTGCTGGTGCTGCTGCTATTGCTGCTGCTGCTGGTGCTGCTGCTATTGCTGCTGCTGCTGCTGCTGGTGCTGCTGGTGCTGCTGCTGGTGCTGCTACTGCTTCTCACAGCTTGATAGATTCATCCTTGTTGGTCATGATTGGGGTGCCGCTGTGGCGTGGGCGTTGGCATTTGTTATGCCACAGAGGATCGAGAAACTGGCAGTGCTCTCAGTTGGGTGGCCAGGTGAGCTTATACAAGTGCAAACAACCCCGGGGAGCTGAAGCTTGCATGTTTTGAAATGTGTTTGCCGTCAGGCGGCACGTTATCAAGATGTTTGCATCCGCCCCACACTCAATGAGCTATATCTTACACTTTTCATACGAATTATCATCATGTGATCATCCAGTTATCAAGCTCACAATAATAAAAATGGAGTAATGACCACTCTGAAAGATTTCAAGTTTGTGGCCGCCTTTGCTGCTCGTCCGTGCAGCTGGCCTTTTTGCAGCAGACCCCTCGCAGCGCTTGAAGTCCTGGTACACTTTGTTCTTTCAATTCCCGGACGCCGAGCAAGTTTTGATGGCAAACGATTGGGCTCTGTGGCGAGAGCTGCTGGCAGGACAGAAAACGGAAGAGCAGCTGCAAGAGTCTATCACACGAATGTCTGAACCAGGTATTGCTGGGGGAGGGGGAGGGTGTGAACTGCGGTGTTATATAACGCTTGGCGAAGTCGATACACATTCTCAGATTGTATGGTATGTTTCTGGCTGAGCAGTATGTTTCTTGTCCTGATTGGGCACTGTGGTGGGAACTGCTGCCGGGGCAGAGGCCGGACCAGACGGACCAGCAAATGCAGGAATCTATCAAAAGACTGTCTGAACCAGGTATTGCTGTCGGACTCCATACACTATTTGTGTGTTTCTGACTATTGTTTCTGACTGATTCGGCCAGGGGGGGGGGGGGGTACAGCTGGGCAGGAGACGGGCCAGCAAATGCAGGAAGCTATCACACGACTGTCTGAACCCAGTATTGCTGAGGGAGGGTGCAGACTGCAGTATGGATCTGTTGCTTGGCCCAGTACAGACACTTTTTCTATGTCTTCTATGTCTATGACTCATGTTTCTGGCTGTTGAGCAGTGTGGAGGGCTATCTAACATTACATCCAATACATTGACGTCACCTCCTCTCCACACGCTCAAAGTGCCATATGTGTGCACGGCTGTTGCTGCTGCTGCTGCTGCGGCTGTGTCTCAGGTGCCCTCACTGCTGGCCTCAACTGGTACAGAGCCAATATCTCAGCTCCAATGTTTGGTGCTACACGACCCAGTATGCCACCTGGAGGCAGAACCCTGGACATGCCTGTGCTGGGAATGTGGGCCACGGGTAGGTGTACACGTGTGGTGCAAATGTCACAGATAATGGTCTAGACACTCTGAGGTTTTGTGGACAATACCCATAGGAATCATGATGTTGCGAGTTCTGTGACTGTGGGCGACAGGTGGGCATCTTCCAGACTAGAAATGCAGGATCCTTGCAAATTGTCTAATTAGCTATCTTTCCAAGTAATCTGTATTGCATTCGGAGGCAAAATCAGGACATGCCTGTGCTGGGAATGTGGGCCACAGCTGGGCTATGGTTTTCAAGCACACAGCAGCCCTCAATGCTTGGGGTCTACGTCTGCTTTAGATCTCAAACGCTTGTATGCCAATGTCTGCAGGTGATGATAAGTACCTTACTGAGGCTGGCATGCAAGCATCTTCTGCTGTTGTTGCTCCTGGCAAGTGGAGGTATGAACGGGTGGAGGCCAGCAGTCATTGGATGATGCTCGCGGAACCAGAGAAGACAAACAAACTGCTGCTGGACTTCTTCAACAAAAGCAGCTGAGCAGACAACACGATCGCAGCAGCAGTGTACCACCGTGACCAAAGGCCAGCAAGTCCAAAGGTGTATGTTGAAGGTATTTTGGCACTAAATGTTGCATGAGCTGAGTTCCAAAAGTTCAAAGTGCACGGAGTGGATGACGAGTGATGTCCTTGCAGACAAAGGGTTTACCGTGTTCTGTGGGGAGTTGCTTGTGACAATGCGAGTCACATTCTTGTCTTTGTGGTTTCAGTGGTCCCACAGTGCTGTGTGTTGCAAACCAAGTAACCTCCTCCAGTGCTGTGGGTGCTGAGGCTATGATAGGTAGTATAGCCGTGCCTTGGAACACAGGAACAGAGACAGGTTGCTAGCGCGTGTTGGACTTGGACAGTTGCAGGTGTCATGCTGCTCAGATTACATGCTAGTTTAGGGCTTTGTCCGGTTGCCAGAGTTGCACCCTGGCAGATCCAACTATGATTACTTGTTGCTGCAGTCTGTAGGTTGCCAATGATTGGCCTCATTTGTTGACATGCTGTCGTTGATGACTACTGCAGCCTTAGTGCTCATCTGTGTCTCATTGTCCGTGTTCCGGACAGCCTGTGCTCCTCGTATGTCCAGTTCCTGGCTGCAGTAGTCAACTTGCCACGTTGTGGTTGCACCTGCCCTGATTCAGAGGTTGTGTGCTGGTCAGTACTAGCGTGTTCTGGCACCTTTCATGTGCCACACAGTGCCGAATGTTGCATGAAGGCTCGGTTTCAGAGCCTGCTATGCCCAGTGTCAGCAGCCATTTTTGGCGCATGAATGATATTATGGCGTGAGTTGGCTCATTACCACCCCGGGCTGAGTGGGCTTTGCTGTGCCTGGAAGGCGCCACTGAGGGTGGTCTAATCTTGGTATCAGTAAGGCTGAGCCACCAACCAAGTCCCTTGCGGCCGGAAAGGGTAATTCTTCTTCTTCATATGCTAGTCGGAGTTGTCCTGGCCAGCATGCATTTGGCGTGCGATGTTAGGTGGTGGGTATGTTGCTTGCAGAGTGGTTGCAGCCCACGCAATGACCTTAACGCCTGTGTTGTGCAACTTGCAAAGTGTGCTGTGATTGCCGCGCACAGCTGTGGTTGCCGCGCTTTGAGCCGCTGGCCTGCCCGAATAACCTCTCGCATGCCAAGTACCGCACCGACGCGCGCCGGACCGTGTGTGTTTGTCTCACCGGCTACTGACGGTTCCGAATAACTGACGGTTAGGGCTGCCAGCATCGGATGCAACCTGCCGGACTGATTCGGGTTTAAACCGGGTATAAATTTATGACAAGGTCGGGGTGACTATTCAGAAATGGGCGAATGACAAGTTTGCCCA
Source organism: Coelastrella sp. UTEX B 3026 (assembly GCA_002588565.1). NCBI lineage: Eukaryota > Viridiplantae > Chlorophyta > Chlorophyceae > Sphaeropleales > Scenedesmaceae > Coelastrella > Coelastrella sp. UTEX B 3026. The sequence continues at coordinate 2,267 of NSMO01009708.1, read as the reverse complement.
AAACTGCCCAGCCGTTCCCGCCCGCGAAAGACTGAAGGTCACCCCGTCGGACCGGGTGGTAGAGAGCCAGAGACCGACGACACTGGGTTGCAGAACACTATGGTTGAGTCGTGTCTACTTTGCGTTTCGGCCTGCGGACTGAAGACCGTCTTCAGTGCCCCGGGGGCAACCCACATCCATCCGGCAGACAGATCGCACTCATGTAGTACATGCTAGGTGAGTAATCAAACCCACAAGTACAGGCATCAATTGAGCCACCACACTTACCATTGCCAGTAAAGGCTGTGCACCCAGCAGCATGCAGTATGTGCAGAACAGGTAGAAACGGTGAATTGGCCAGGGCGGCGCATGTTGCAGCGCTGCCACCTAGTCAGACATACACCCAGCGCAGTACCCCAGCTCACAATCGAGAAGAACAAGGAATGGTGTCGAACTGCAAACGTTCATGCCTCAAGTTGGTGAGTGTGCGCATGATGTGCTGTTCTAGACCAGATAACGACAAAGCTAAGAACCAATGCTTCATAGTCTCAAGCCTCTGCCCCCCCCCCCCCTCGCCATGCACCCAGCAGCAGCCCAAAGCTACAGCATGTCAGCTACTGGTGTCCTTGTCATGAACCACGGGTCATCAGCAGTGCAAATACTCCCCCTCAGCTTACACAGGCAACTCATGCCTAGCTGAATCAGTGTGTACTGAGTGGTTGCGGCATTCACCACCATTGTTGCCTTACTGATTTGAGGGACGCGCATAGCGTCTCATCATGCCATGCGCTGGTGTCTAGGTCTTTTATCAATGAATCGGATGGCGCGATGATTTCAAGGTGGGCGGTTAGTGCTGTTGAAGCTGCTGCTGCCACCACCGCTGATGCCTGCTCTGCCTCTATAGCAAAGTCCTGCAACTGAGGTTGCTGCCCTACTATGGGGACCGCCGATGGTGAAGGCCGGTCCTGCAAGCAATTTGAAACAGTTGTGACAGCATTTGATGTACAACTTGGCTGTTGACAATAGCAGCCAGCACATGCTCAAGCAACAAAGGGTCAATCGAAGAGGACATGTGCAGACTGACTTCTGCCAGCCTGCGAAGGCAACGTGCCAGCAGGGCGACGATGCTCATCATGGTTCACAGCCCAAACTCCTGCAGGAGTGCTGTAGCCAATGGGCCCAAGAGTGGCACGAGTCAAGCATCCAGGAGGTGTGCTACAATAGTGCTGCACGGCTCGCCACAAGCGGCTATGATGCATCAAGTTGTGCCCTTGTCCTTTATCACCGCACCTTGCTATCATCCACAAGCTGCTCAGTAGGCTCCTGCACTGCATGAGCCTCGAACTTCAACCGCTTTCTCGGAGTAACACTAGTGGCTTCACCAATAGTTGCAGCCAGGCAGGCTTCTGCAGTAACTGGGATGTCTGCCTGCAGGATCGTCTCCTGCAGCGCTGCTAGTGCTGATGATAGCTCAGCTAC
>NSMO01009687.1:4530-15298 GCA_002588565.1 Coelastrella sp. UTEX B 3026 | reverse complement strand
AGCTGGGAATAGTGCTGGCATTTGTGTATCACTTTTGAACCTGTTGTGCTTGGACTTCTTTACATTGTTAATCGGATCCAGAGATCAGTAGAGCGGCAAAGTTACTGCTGTTGGGGTCGGCAGAGTGTCATGGCCTAGTTGAAGTCTGTGTCTGGCACTTTAGTACTCACTTTCGGGGGCTGTGAAGCTTTGGAAGAAAGGACTGTGCGGTGCGGCCTATCATAAACATAGGTGGCACGCGCAAACCGAGTAAGCAGGCCTCACTGAGCACCAATGGCTCTGGCATTTGTCAGTTCTAGCACCGATGACTCTGACATCTGTCAGTAATGTGTATGGCCAGTGTGCTGGCGTGAACATGTACTGCCTGTTGCACTGTGCTAGTGGCCGTTTCGCAACCCAATGATTAAACCCCTGGTGCAATACGATGGGTAGCAGGGGTCTTCAGCTTGTCTCTGACAAGCTGTCAGGCAGTGCTGCTGAAGCCTGATGTTCTGAGTAATATGGTGCTCAGTGCAACCAACGTGCGGCACGTTGCAAGTGTACAAGTTTCCACTTTCGTTGAGTACAGAGTCAACCAATGCACGCTGCAGCCGCCTGGCGGCCTTGGTAAGAAGAAGAAGAAGAAGTTACCCTTTCCAGCCGCAAGGCCTTGGTAAAAGAAAACCACCCTTGACCAAACATACACACTTATTCTCCCAGATGGCCACAGTCACTTGCCTACGCAAGTCCTGAACACCATTGCAAGAGTTTACACGCTATATCTGTTGCACTGGGTCACGGCCGGCCCAAGCCTGGTTTGAACCATATCGCAGGCAAGGGCCCAAAGCGCAGTCATAACTGACTGTATACCCGTCACAAGCAGGCCAAAGTCTGCTTCACAAGCTTGCTGGGTTCACCCGTGTGTGCCAACAGCATGAGCTGGTTTTCAGCGTACCCCTGCACCCAGCAGTCTGTGATCCTTAATAAGTTTTCTGTGCCACACCATCTAAGACAAGAACATTGGTTGCCAGTAGCGAAGGCAGATGATTTATGGAGAAATCACAGCTGCAGCAATTCTGAAGTAGCTCATGCATCATGTGTAGGCTACGGCACCTCTGAACGTCACTGGCTGACAGTGGCTTCAGTCACTGGTACATGCATATTTTAGTAAACTCTCTGAAGGCAACAACTCTTTCTGAAATCCAGAGTTGTAGAATGCATACAAGGCTGACTCCAACATGCACCGGTCAGATGAAGCGATGTGCACACACACCCTAAGAAGCACTTCCCAACTTCTGCCCCTTGCCTAGGCCGGTCCACGGGCTACTGCTTTGCTGCTGACCACCACCTTGCTGGTGTCTGCTGCCGTGCGCTTGAGAGCTGCTTTCTGACACAAAACCCTGCTGCATTTGCTGTAAGAAATTGCTAGCAGCAGCTGCTGCTCTTGCTGGCCGCCTGCCTGGAGCCGCAGCACCTGATCTGTTGGTGAGGTACAGGTAACCTGCATCATAAAAGATAGCATTCAACATAAGTGTTTGCAAGGGCAGATGCAATCAACACTGTGGCGCATCAACACAGTGACCCTCTAATACTGTCTTTGCAAGGGCACATGCAGTCACCATTGTGGCCCGGCAACACAGTGACCCACCAATACTGTGACCAACACAAAAAAATAGGTTCTGCACACGGAAAGCCTCCGGTGCAGGTGTGGCAAGCATCTTGCTGAGCATACCCCTGTGCGTTGCGACCTAAGACGCATGTTGAGAACAATTGAAAACAAAGCTGCCTGCTGGGAGCTTACCAATGATGACACCGCCTAGTAGGCCTCGCCTGCAATGGAAATACAGACATTTCTTGTGTTCAGCATGGTAGGTACATTATACAAACAGAGCAAATCAAAGCACAGGTTGCAACATCAGGCGCGTGTTTGTACATTAGAACAGCAATGTAAGCAGCACTGCAATTTGGTGGGTTACAGTCTCCTGCAGTGGGTAGCAATTCAGTCCATCGCAGCAGGCTGGCAAGCAACGAACTGCAGTGGGTCTGCTTACCATCCCAAGAACAGTCCTGCAGCTGCTACACCTATGAGCCCAATGGCAGGTACTGCTACACCAAACACTTCAACATCCGGCAAGCGACCATCGTCTGCTGGTAGTAGTTTGAAAGGCGGGGCGTTCCAGTCGAAGGCAACCCGCCCACCAGTGGGGGCCCCACCAGCTGCAGCAGCTGGTGGTCTGCCACCTGAAAACTGCTGAAAGGTCGCCGGGCTGCGAGCACACAACACGGCCAACAAGCATTCACAACACAAGCCATGGTGCGTTTTGCTGTTTTACAGACACATCGAGACAGCATAGGAGGGAACGGTATGAAGGGGCCCAACACCAGCACATGTCATACAGTGCTGCTTGCACGAACTGGCTGATTCCGGGTCCCGCCGGACTTCCATCAACTGATTGCTAACCTCGGTTGAGTTGGCCTGCTTGGTTGTCGAACGTTTTGCAACCGGGGATCATCGTCTACGAGCACACTACATCTTATCAAATTCCAAGCAAGAGAGTTTGAAGGTTCGACGATGCCCTGAGGACTGCTTGTTTACCCTGAACAATCTCTCCATTGATAATCTTCACCATGTTATAGCAGTGACCAAGTGCATGCAGCGCCGAGACTGGCCAAGACACGACGATGCTTGCACATGCAACTGCTCACGATCTGGTGTCTGGCTCTGGCAGGAAACGCGAAGTTAGGACTGTGAAACCCACAGCCTATCATCCGAAGTCAAGCGCTCCAAGACCCGAGGTACAGGCATACTTGATGCTGGGGGAGACTGTGGGGCTCCAGCAGTACAGTGGGCTAGACAGCAGCAGTACACATCTGTCATCCATCTTTGCTCAGACACAGCGTAGTCGGCCTGAGCACTTTGAGGGTTAGCTGGTTCACCTCAGTTTCTGGCAGTCAGACGTGTCCACAGGAGCAGCCGTTCTGAGCAAATGTATCGGACCGCGCCAGGCCCGTTCTTGGTGAAACAATTCCCGGAGGAAGGCTTCCTCAGGAAGTTCTTCTTCTTGTTCTTCTTCTTCAAGAAGATCGGATGGTAAAGCTTCCTAGCATCTAGTAGCATGTTAATATTGTTCATGTCAGGTACCTATGATCATCACTGCCTTTGTAGAGCTCCACCGAGCCAGACATGCCTTGCCACAAGCTGCATAGCTAGACGATGCTGCCAGTGCTGCCGCTAACACCAACACCTGAACTGCAGAGAGCCAGTGTTCCTCCAGCATCAACATCTACGCAAACTACAATGGACAGCGACAAGCAGCCGAGCACTGAGCAGCTGATTGGAATAGGTGTGACCATATTCTGACACGCCTATGCAACAGGCCTGTTGCTGTAACAGTTGCGCTGCTGTCCCCGGTGCAGCCCAATCAAGCCCTGCGGCGGGATAATAGTCAGTGACGTGAACAATATTGCTATAGCACAAGCAACAGTTGCTTGGGTGCTATAATTAGTGCCAGGGGACGCAAACCAAATGTTGCCAGCGAGCCAGCCAGGTCAGGCAGCCGGTATGAAGCAACTTCACTGCTTGTAAGCGATCACATACAAACATATCCAGCCGAGAAAGCTGCGCCGGCTGGTGTATCTGTCGATGGCTCTGAGCACAAACCATTGTCGGTTGCACGTGCCTGCGCAAGGATCAGCTGGCCTGGCAGGCCTGCATGGGTATGGTCCCCCAAGGCGTAACCCCACAGAGGGTCTAATTGGCCTGCTAGGCCCCTTGCTCAGCCACGGCTACAATGCTGTCACTGCACCATAATCAGTGGGGCAGTGGGGATGGGGGTTCTTGCCATGGAGGGATAAGGAGTCCTCTCGTAGCCCGGCTGAGTTCCTCCAGCACAGCCCCGCTGCTGGGTTGGGCCACTTGGCAGCTAATGAGATGTGCCGCAGCGTTCGTACCCGTTCAGTTTGACTAGACGGGGGCGTAGCGTCTCTTACCATTGTGCCTTGAAGCGATCGTGCTGATATCACTCAGGTGCAGTCTAGGAACAAGAGCGTAATCCTGGCCGTTCTCAAGGCCTCCGTGGACCGCAAACGTTCTTCAATCAGTCGCCCTCTTTGCATACTGGTATATGCGCTTCCGGTCAAACCGTTGAGGTCAATGGTAGGAAAGGAGAGGGCGCTCCTACTATCACTCACACGTGAAACGTGGCGCCCCTCACATCAGTGTGCAAGCCAATCGCAAGCATAGCCTTCCCCCGTATACTAGCTTTGTGAAGCTTGCTTTATGAATGAGTGTGCAGCGACGACTCCCCCGCAGCACCCGCGAACGTAGTTGTGACACCCACGTCAGCAACCACCACCAACGATGCAGATGTTCTGACAAGTCGCTGTGCCCGACAGACGTATTAGTACCAGAGTTGGCACCGTTCCAGTGTGTATGAGCTGTGCCTGACTCTACCGCTGTACAACCTGCTGCGACGCAAGCATACTTCAGTGTTTCTTTGCCCGTTGCAGCTGGCCTGCTTTGTAAATCCTTGCTGCTTTCAGTTGCAACCGATATAGTCAGCTTGTGCAACCTCAGCTGCGCAACAAGCTGTTCTTTCGTTCGCACACAGCCATCTTTACACGCGGCGAATAGCCAGCATTCTACAAGCCTTGTCTAGCATCTGCCCTACTATCAAGATGACGAGGTACTTTCTGAAGAGTGCACTGGTCATGCCAGCAAGTACACCTGTGGCCCAGGCCCGCCACCGGCCACCTGCTCGGAGAACGTCACACCAATGCTCGGCTGTAAGCAGCAGGCATGCATTGGAGAAGTCTTTGCAAGCATCGGTTACGGTGAGTGTATCCAATGTCACTGCCAGCAGTGCACACGCTTCTTTCACAGGGTTTGCCTGTGCCAGGCTATGTGGGACGCCTTAGCAGGGCGTGGTTCCTGTTGCTTTACGTCATTTGCTTGACATTGGCCTCACATTTGTCACGCTGTGCCTTACAGGTCCCCCTGCCGGCCCCAAGGGTGGCCCTTCCCCCAATTATCTCAGCAGCCTCCCGTACTGCTGATGATGTGGCCAACGAGGTGCAGCAGCAGCTTCAACAACATCCCCAGGCCCTGGTCAATGGTGTGGAGCCAGACATGTACTCCGCACTCCGCAAGATTGTCACAGGCGAGGACCTCAAAGTGCAGTACCAGGCCCGTGCCAAGATGCTTGTGGTGAAACCCCAGGAGGCTGCAGTGCCCAAGCGACAGCGCCTGCCTGGCACAGTGTTTGTGGTGTCAGCGGGCCCTGAGGATCAAGTTGCTGCTGATCAGGTCAAGGTCGCTGCTGAGCACCTGGGGTGCTACGTGATTGCTAAGCAGCAACTCAGCACACGGGAAGTGCACAAACTTGTGGAGCAGGCTGCAGGTAGGGCTGGACATGATGTCTGATGCTAATGCCTAATGCGCACGAATTGTTCTCGAGTTCCTTGTGTACAGCTTGTGTGCAGTGATGCTTCGCTGATTTATGTCCAAATAGTGTGCAGTGCGTACTGCAGTATGGGAGAAAGCGGTGTTGCTGGCTATTGTTCTGGGCCTTTTTCGATCTTGTCCGTCACTTGGTGCAAATCCCTGCCGCGCAAAACATCAACTCAAATCTGCCTGCTGCTCAACCTGCTGTCCTCCTGCAGCGCTCCAGGCAGCTGACGTCATCGTGGCCATTGCCGGCGTGGACAGCGCCTTGCCTGGTGTGCTGTCTGGCCTGGTTGATGCCCCAATCATTGCTGTGCCCACCAGCAACGCAGCAAACAACGGCTTACAAGGCGTCGGTAACCTGGTTGCAGCTGTGAGCAGCTGCGCTCCGGGAGTGTCTGTGGTGAACATTGACGGCACTGTGAATGCAGCAGTAATGTGCGCCAAGATGCTGAGAGTGGCTGCTGCCAGGGTCGAAAAGCTCCAGGCGGCTGCTGCTACTGCTGCACAGCAGCATGAGAATGGCAGTGGCAATGGACAGTACAACAACATTGTGCCGAAGTTTGCACCTGCCCAAGTGCCAGCTCAGCCAGCAGCTGTGTAAACATGTGATGGTTTGATTCAACAGCACAGGGTCGTAAGCCTCCGGAGGGGCGTGATACTGTGCAGTCCTGTCAGTGACAGTACTGGGTGTGTGTACAGCTGTGGCTACGTGGTTTTTGATCTGGGTTGCATTTTTGTTGCACATCTTTGAGGTGACAGGCTGCGGTCGTCACTGCAGCAATTTTGGGTTCTCTTGGCCATTTTGGTTTGTGTTAAACACTGCGGCTACTGCCTTGAATTTTGTTCAACATGTTGACAGTCAACAGCAAACTGGCCACTGGGGTTCTGGGCATGCAGGGGCATCTTTTTGTCATACCGGAGACGTGTCTTTGGGGCGGGGACAGCATAGACAGACTAATAGAACCTGGTTCATGCTTTTGCACTGGGCAGACCTATTCTGCAGACTTGTGTATGTGTGTTGGGAGCTGTTGAGTGACTGTGCCCGTGCAATGACACCGGCACAGTACTGACAGTAGCTAACCCCGATTGATCTGGCAAACTTCATTTCAGCCAGGCCTATTGTGTTTATTGATATACTGTGTGAGTGGGTCGCAGCGTGGCGTGTATTGCGTGTGCTGTGTTTGCAACCAGGCAGGTATTGGTTGTGCTGTTTGAATGTGAGCCGCAGCAGGTGAAGCAACTTGTTTGAGGCTCAGGGCATGCTTGTGTACATTATCTGGAAGCTTTGCATGTGACCCAGCAGGGTATTGTCTTGGCACAGTACCGCCTGGGGCTGGCGTGTATAGCAGGTGTGCAGGAATGGATTGGAATCTCTTCTTTTCATGCATATGTGTGGATGGGGTCCACCATGGTGCATGGCATACAGACGACCTGCATGTTGATGTTTGGTTGCCTGGAGTCTGAGAACCGTACAGCAGGATTTGTTGAGTATGACTATACTGATTGGTGCCGGCTAGGGCAGTGCTAGGATGTCTACCAGAGAGCATCTAGCTACAGCTTGTGAGGCCTAGCCATTGCTTGCTTTGTTGTGGTCCACCAGGGGTTACGGCACTATTGCAATCGGTTGTCTTTGCAGCAGTAGCTAGCAACCCACAGTCAGTACCAGTGGTAAGAGTTTTGAGTGAAGTCTTAGTGCTGGTAAGAAGGTGTTGTGTTGTGGTGGGAGTCGTGGAAGTGTAGGGCAGTTGTGGATGAACAGGTCGGCAGAGGGAGAGGAACATGTTGTTGCAAGGTCTTGATAGCCTATGCCAAAAAGTTGGTCTGATGTGGAGTGTTGGTAACAAGTTTTGAGTGGATGGTATGCGGAGCTGTTGTGTGACAGGGTAATAAAACCAGCTTCAGCGGATAGGTCGAGCTATTATCAGTACTCTACGGTCACCGTACTTGGAGTGCAACAAGCAGTAGCTGGCTTGTGGTGGTGGCTGTTTGTTGGCTGTTCTTTGGCTGTCTGTTAATGCTACACTATGCAACACGAATTGTGCCTAAGCAGCGCCTACTGCTTTGCATTCTGGATGCAGCAGTGCATCTCAACTTGGCTGCAGCTGCCAGAACGGGCGAGGTGGAACAAGGGAGGTGGTACAAGAGTTGTAATATGAACTTTACTTCTGTTATAGTTGCATCCTGAGCTGCGAGGGTCCGGGTGTTGAGCCCAAGACGTGGTTGTGAGTGGGCAGTTGAAAGTGATGAATGATGCAGTCCCCTGCTGATGCAGGTGTGCCTGACGTGTGTTACACGGCATGGCCAACCTCACTTTCAATGTTCACAAACTATCACAAAGTTTTACTTTTGTTATGGCCAGGTTGCTTGCAGCCTGCCTGGTACTTGTGTATGCTTGATAATTTGAGGAAAGCTGTAACGGGTAAACCCGCCCTGATATTCTGCTGTCACTGCCTGGGATCTACTATCGTTTATGAGCTATAAAAGACATCACGCCATGCAAACACGCAGTGCCAAGTGCCATGCTAACTGCTTGCAAGGGCCGCCAGTGTGCATACAGGCAAGCCAGCTTTGTTCACCGGCATATATACTTCTGCCTTTCATTCCTGCTTGTTTACCATGTTCAAGATCTATTACGAAGTTCTTGTTTCTGTTATGGGCCGCCCATATTGCAAGCTAGATTGAACCCTGCCTCAGAACCTTGGGCTCGTATCTTGAGCATGCACGACGGACCTGACACCCGCGGTAAAGTCCGAGGCTTTTTCGTGCTTTATCAGTATCCATTTATCCAGCAGTTGGTTGATGTGGATTGTGCTGTCGAGGCTTTGGCGTCGCTACTGCTCGTAGCAACTGTCGAGATCGACTGCGCTTCAAGCGCTCGGATCGGTCGGAACGCTGTAGGCACGACACTACCAAGGTCACATGCTGCTGGAAGAATAGTGTGGGTCCTCAGTGTTTAGCAGCCCTCCTGTAACAACGGGACGAGCTAAACAACTGCTGTACACACAGCCTATGAAGCTAGTTGGAATAAGCGTCCACAAACCAAAAACGCACCGTATGGCACGCCAATGATCGCTCCAGACGCTTACTGGTTGATTGTAGCTGCCTCAAGCGGCTAGCATGCGCAGCTGGCACGCGATGCACAGAGCAGTACAACAGCAGTCTTCCCTGCGGGGTTGGCAACGGCATGGAGCTCTGCCAAACGTGCCTGGAAGTTGCTTCAGCTCAGTAGCAATAGCTCCAAGAAGAAACGTCTCCAACTCAGCAACTGGGGACAGGTATGCTGAATGTTTGTGCCCTGCAGCTTTGCCAGCACTGGACACTCGCAAACAGGCATGTAATGGCATGCGTACAACATGATGTCCAGGCTCGATGGTTTCTCTGCAAATCTGGAGCAATATACCCGGTTAGCAACAACAAAAGTATCAATCTGCATGCAGGTTGTATATCCTGGACATGTTGCCAGTTGCCTACCGTTGCGTGGCCTCAGCAGAGAAACAGCCCAGCGCCCTTGCACTGCAGCAGCCCAGCCCACCCCAGAGCAACATGGACCAGTCACACCTGCCTGTACACAAGTTCATGGTGATGCTGCTGGAGCTCATGCGGCGGAAACTGGATCCACCCAGTCATATGGCTGTAGTGGTAGATGTACCAGGCACAAGCTTTAGGTGCGCAATTGCTCAAGCTATGCTTCCAAGGATGAACAGTACAGGCAGCTCGTGCTGTTGTCTGCTGCCACGTCGTTTATGTTGCTGCATCGCACAAGCTCCGTTGCAGGGGTTGTGAATCCGTTCGTGAGCACTTGTGCTGGCCGCTTTGTGCCAGGTGTATGCTTTGATTGTGGCCGGCCAGCATGTCCAGACGTACTACTGTACTCCAAAGAGCACAGACACACATGTTTCGCACATTCCACGCCGACGGGATACTGGCCATAGTGTTCTGCTTCGACTAAGGTATTTAGAGGGATCCAGCAATAGGAGGGTTCAGACTCTAGCAGCAGGAGTAGAAGCATGTGTCGCGTGGCGGCCCCTTGCATGTAGCCTGCAGCAGTTTGCTTGGCATGCTATGTTCCATGTGCTACATTCAAACCTCACAGATGTACACCCACAGCCAGACATCTTTGTAGCTCATATGCTCACAAACAAGGCTTCCTGATGGTGCACTGGCAAAGCTCGAATCCATGTTAGGCCAAGATTATGCAGCAACATTGCTGGCTTAAAGCATATAATCCCTTGCTGTTTGCACTGCCAGGCAACAAAAGTGGGAGCAGTACAAAGCACAGCGTCCAGAGCCACCTGCAAACCTACATCAGGAGCTCTCTAGAATGCTTTCACTAGTTGAAGCCATGGGGATACCTATCTTGACAGTGCCAGGTGTTGAGGCTGACGATGTGTGTGGCACATTAGCAATGAGAGCCGTGCGTGAAGGCATGTCTGTGGTGTTGGTGTCACCTGACAAGGTGGGTGGGGGGGGGGGGTAACAGGCACGAGCGGTTCTGCGTACAGTAGCTGTGGGCTGCGGGCAACTGAAGCAAGTATTTGTCCTGTTGTGGCCCGCTGAACTTTGGCAGGTGCTTTGAACTGTTACTACCAGGTACTCAGCTGTCAGTGTATGTGAACGTATGTGGCAAGTGGTAAGTTACACCAGGTCTGGTTGCAACAAGAGTTTGTCGCCTGTCATTCTGCAGGACTTCAATCAGCTGCTGCAGCCAGGCTTCTCAATACTGCGGTATGGTGGATCACGAGCTACCCCCTACACACATACCCACTTTGCAGAAGAGTACGGCATACCAGCAGACCAAACCAAACTGTGGATAGATGTGAAAGCATTGGCTGGTGACCCCGCAGACAATATACCTGGTGTGAAGAACATCGGGCCAAAGACTGCTTTGCAGCTGGTCAAAGAGTTGGGTACCATTGAGCAAATACTGGAAAAGCTGCAGCAGCCAGAACAAGTAAGCGGCCTATACGTCTAGCCCCACTGCGGCACAGCTACATTACATGTACTACGTACAGCTGTGCACCTGTGCTCAGTTTACTGCGGCACTATTTGTCATGTGCTTTTGGCTGCAGCAGCAAAGCCGTATGAGTCCCGTAGCAACTCAAACAAGGGTGGAGAATGAACGGCGACACCCTGAGTTTACAAGTCATGCACCAACAAGTCTCAGCCAACGTTTTCATTAGGTTTATACCATCCAATACTACATTGCATCAGCTTTTGTTGGATTTGAGGCACCGTATAGCTCCGCAATACCTGTTTGTGTATGCTGGTGCTGTGGTGTCCATGCAGGTCCAATCGAAGGTGAGCAAGGCAAGACTGGAGATGCTGCGTTGTGCTGAGGGCGCT